>BMAW01088294.1:0-18149 GCA_019974015.1 Nephila pilipes
GCGAAACATTCTAATTTACTTCTGAGATCTATCATAGTAATCTCTGGATTAGAAACATTACATGAGTAGATAGGAAGGCAATTTTTTTCCAGTTCTATTAAATAGATTTGTAGATTGTTGATTATAGAGTCTGCTAATTTTTCTTACATTTACATCATCTTAATGACTTTTATTATAAAACTTGAGAAACAATAAGTCACCTTTAGTTCATTCGTTCCGTATTTTAAATTAACTTTTTTTTCAAAGTGGTCACTAAAAATTACAAAAACTCAAATGACGGAAATCATTTTAGTTTCTTCAAATTGCAATGGATGTGTTTTGTTTTTATTTTGCAGTAGGACTTGTAAAAAAATTAAATGTTAATTTTGTTTTTTAGTTGATTTAATTTTGTTTATAGAGTTAATTGCATATAGTTAACTGTTAATTTTGTAAGAACAACGTACTGAAATTTCGGTACATTCTAGAAATCTTCTTTGAGTTAGAGTGTCATCAATATTTTTCTATTCTTAGAGTGTTTCTGTAAATCAGAAGCACGCTTTAATATACTTTAATTTTTTTAAAAAAAATGCTTGTAATAATATCTAGTAGTGCTCGCTTTCCATGAAATCATGACATATATAAGCAGATAAAATTACTTTATTTATTTAAAATCTACGCTGATTATTTTATTTGATGTATTACAATATTTCTTTTATTCGTAATAAAGGTTATGCCGATAAATTTAAACTCAATGAGAACTGAAATCAAAATGTTAATTTTTGTTAAAAGTTTTTTTTCATGTAATTTAATATGAATAATTTTTATTGCATATTTATATTCTGTGTCATGTCTTAAAAAATTGTTTATTGAATAATAACTATTTTTTATCTTATTTATTAAAAATATCTAATGATAAAAAAATCAAGAGAAGCAATTTATTCCCTAAATTTCTTATTTTTTATTGGAGTAAATAGAAACGAATCTGACTGATTAATTAGCGAATTGAAACACACTAATATCAAAAGAAAATGTACTGAATCTCTGCAGCTAAATTTAAGTAGCAATTAGAGTTTTGAATGCAGAAATATGTCAAAAACTTTTATTTTGGGAAAAATTGTTATTAATCTAAATGAAAAGTCATTGAAAAATGCCAAGTCCAAAATAAAACATTATTACTGAAAATCATTGTTTATGGTATTTTAAACTGTTTATTATTTCTTTAAAATTGAAAGAAAATTATCATGTGTGTGTATTTCTAATGTTTTTTTTTATCTTTAAAAATTAAGATTTGAATTTAAAATCTCTTATAAGTTATTCAAAGCCATTAACAAATGAAATCACTTCTTTTGCACAGTGCTTCACACATCGGCAGTTGGGATGGAAAATAAATATTGTCGACTCTTGCGATAACCTGCGTCACGAAGCTAGTATCCAGCACGTGAAAAATGTCACTTATAATTCCTTAGCTAGCGACTATAAAAGGGGTGGAGAAAAAAAGAAACTCTTTTACGAAGATGAAACACCTCAATATCCTAGAAACGATGGCATTCCATTAATACTAGAAGACCCTTCTCATGAAATAGAGCCACAAAGAGAGCTACATTCCACCCCTCGGGCTTATGAGCCTCCCACTACATCCGAGAAAAGCACTGTGTACTTTAACATGTCTCCTTCACCGCGTGGGAAGCAAACATTCTTCGTAACAACCCATCATCCGAAGGTCTTGTCCAAGTACAGCACACCCCGTCCTCACAAAGTCGTGACAATGGAAACCTTCCAACTCGGTGACGTTGTACCATCTATCAGACATAGAGGCAACTATCACCCTCAAAGGCCAGTAACAGACCACCCTACTAGGGGTCATGAAATCCCTCCTCAACATCGACCTCAGTGGTGGAATGATCCCTCTAAGAACCAAGCTGTCCCCAGACCAACAGTAAACACATTGAGGCATCAGTTGTCTGTCTTGCAGAAGACAACACCAGAGAGCGTTTCGCCACCAAGAAATCCATCTCACAGGCCTCGTAACACACAAAAGAAGATTATTTCAGTGGTTGTCAACAACGATGCCAAATTCCACTCTCAGGGAAGTGCACCCGGTCGCACCTTTGCAGTTATTAACACAGAGCAGAAGAACCTAGTTCCTCTTTTGGTGGTGTCACCTAAGCAAACCTCGCGCCCTCGCAATGATGGTAAGCGACCTGCCCAGCGCATCAAGGGTGGTAGTGATTACATCACTTCCGCTTCTCACCAGATCATGCGACATGCTCATCCTTCTAACGGTTCGATTCGTTTCGACAGCAGAAATGTTCCTTTGGTGCCTGTTGTTCTAGAAAAGAACGGCAACAACTTCTATTCTCTCCAAAATGTATTGTCGTTGCTGAATCAAGGGAGTGTAGGTCATTCTAGAAGAACCAGAAGTGCAGATCATCATCCTGGTCACCATGAACATGAACATAATGAACATGAACATGAACATCATCATGACGATGAAATGAGCAAGAAAGAATCCTCCAAGAAATCTACCGCAAATGGTCTTTCTTTGTCCGTTGGATTGGTCTTAATGCTGAGCATTCTAAATATTTTCTTCAGACGGGTATAAAATTGTGTCTTATAGTATTTTTTTCTGACAGCCAAAAGTAATATTGCATATTTTAACGTACGTAATATATGCTTTTATGTATGTATATTGTGTTGTATGTGTATATATTAGAGAGTATTACTGTTATTTTATACCTTCAGTGTTTTTGTGTATGTCGAATGATATGTGTGCCACTTTTGAAAAGTGAGTCATTAATTTTCAGGTTTATCAGGTATATCTCATGAGGACTAGAAACAGTTTTCTATGTACAGAGAATGTATTGCCCAAATATATTTATTTTCTTAAGCATCATTTTAAAAATGTGTATTCATATGTGATACTGTTCTTATTTGCTCACTAGAAATTATTTTAGACCGGGAAGGGTTATTTAAGCTATGGTTAATACCAATCAACTGTATTTATTATTAAAATCGTCAAATAATCTGAGAACTTTATTCTTCTCTTGTTCAATCTAGATGGTAAAAATGGAAATTTTACAGTTTTCGATTTAAAAAAAATTACCGTAGAATATATTTCTTTCACAATTTAATTTTTTAAAATTACTTTTCCCCCAAATTTTTGACTATTGTATGGTTACTTGTTAAGTAACAATATTGAAATAAAAGTATGTGACAATTCGTAAGAAATATTTTTAAGATGTAAACTAAAACAAGTCAAAGGCTTTCATTTTTCATTACAATAAAATATGAAATTGTATATATTTTCTTTATTTCTAATAAATGATAGATTTATATTTTGAATATAATACATATATATTAAAAACGATATAATAGATTATGTTTGATAGATGTACAAAAAAAATCTATGAATGTAATATTTTAAGTGTCTAAATGATGTATAAAGTTTGACAGTGTAATAATAAATCTAACATAAGTTATATATTTGTTATCGCACTTTTTTCTTATACAAAGAGCTTCAAACACAAATAAATCATACAGTAATATAAAACAAATTTTCAGAAGGAATATTCATATGTATGTATATATGTATATATATAAAATTTTGTTGGATATACTCCTACTTGAGAGTCGGTAGTAACTTGACTTTCAGCAGTGCTGCTAAATCTGCGTCTGGTGTGATTTTTTATGATCGCATTCCATATTGTGATATATAAATATGTATTAAAGCAGATATTTAGGACCACTGATGAGATCAATGGATTTTTGTAATAAGTAATAAACTTGATCATGTGAAATCAACTATTTCTCAGAGAAATTCATTGTCATGTAAGAAACGAAACGTCATTTTAACACTTCTACAAAATTGGCACACAAGATTTACTCATAAACAATTGTTAAAGAAAATTCTCCAATGGCATATTATTGTGTATGTTACCTAACTATGAACTACACAGTTCTGCTTTTAACGCTGCTAGTCTTAAACATTTTAAATAATTCATATTGTATTTCATTGACTTGATTGATGACCTCCCTCGAAAAAACTTTTTAATTTCTTTTGTGACAATAGATTTATTCCATACATAATTTTATAAACAGCATTTTATTCTCTATCCAGAGTTAGACTTTAAATTGTTTTGTTTTATAAAATGAAAATATCATCATTTTGCATGTTTGACATAGTATATTCGAAGAGGATTAGAAAATTTCACACAATCAACCAACCGTCCAAAAATATTTTTCAATGATACCCACACATACAAACTTTCAAATAATATTATTAAAATATTAGCGTTCAATAGAGACTACATAAAATTTAAGACTGATTCAGTTACAAGTGAGCTACATCTTATAAAACGCTGTTTGAATGTACGTCTCATTGTAAATCTCCAGATTTAGGTTAGTTAGAATTATTGGTTTGTTGTTTTTATGGTTGGTTATATAGCAATACTCACATAGGCTATTATTCCAATTTGGCAGAAATTTTATTCTTGACACTGTTGAATGACTACAACATAGTTATCAATTCATTTCTGCCCAGTAAAATTATTACAAAATGATGGAAGAAAATATTCATTATAATTAGATTGCTTGCATCATTAAAATGGAATTTTCACTCTCAGTTTCAAAAGGAATCCAATATTCACAATTGGGAAGAAATGTCATTCATTCTTATATGTGAGGTAGATACTTATGGCTGCCTGGAGTAATAAAATCAAAAATCAGAGCAAATCTCTTTAATTGAAACATATTAAATTGATCGAAATCTCGAGCCAAGTATTCAAAATCTTAAAAAAATATTATGGATTAAATATACATGTATATGACACACGACGTGCGTGTTTGCATAGTTCTGTAGGTCACGGACTTAAAATCTTTATAGCCTTTTCAGAAAAGCCGTCGCCAATAGTCCTCGTATGGCTTCTAGGAGTTTCATCAATGAACAATCAACAAATAGTTAGAAAAGCGGGTACATTTGAAAGGAAGAGATACGATTTTGTTCCCATCCACCATGTTTATGGGGTGAATGATTAAAAGACTTCCGCCAAAATACCGATTATGCGGTTCTTTTCTCTTTATCAGATTCATCGAGAAATTGATTTTATATATCAGAAAAATATTAAATAGTTAATAATTAAGATTCAAAACTATTTACTTATCAGGGTTTCGAGGTCAATTTGCTGCGATTAGTGTTATCCTAAAAGAGACGGAAAAACCACAAACAAAAATAAAGGATGGGGAACAATGTATACAAAGAAAAACTGAAAAGGTATGGTCATAATTATTACAGAATCAAAACCAAATATCAGCAAATGGTTATTTAAAACATTTACATTATATGACTCAAATTTTGCTTGATTATCACTGTATATATTTATAATAACTATTTCCATAAATGCCATAACATAATCAATACTCACTTCCTTGCATGAAACATTTAAATTCGAACACATCCACACAGTATCAGCACACTATACGATCAGAAAACATAATTTTCACTTTAAATTTTCATTATATTTCATGAATCATTCCATCAATATTGCTTGAAATTTCTCAACATTATATACAAAAAGCATTATTTCCTGGAAACCTTAAATTTTCATTATATTTCATGAATCATTTCATCAATATTGCTTGAAATTTCTCAACGTTATATACGAAAAGCATTATTCCGGAAACTGGACTATTAAGTTTTTTTTTAAAAAAAATAAAACCAGTTACCATCTGATTAACTCAACACTCACTTAATTGTTCCTTACACTAATATAGTCAAAAACACAACAAAACATTAAACTAATAAAATAATCTAGACTTAATTTTTAATCTCGAAGAGCGAAAAGTTTGCCAGAATTTCTTAGCTCTTAGGAATATTTTACATAAAGTCACATACATGTCTGTTAAAATCCATTTAATCAGAAACAAAGGACAAAAGACATTTTTGCCGTTTGAAAAGAATATGAAAAAGAAAAATATCTTTAGTAATCGATGCCCTATTCATATCCAATTCCTCTTTCAATGTGAATTTTTGTGATTTATTAAATACTAGACATAATAAAAAGTTGTTAAGGTTTATTGAATTATATTTTTTTCCCTTAAATATTTAATTCATGTGATATACTGACTAAACCTTAAAATATTCAGTCAAGGTTATAGATAGCTTTAATACATATATATGTATATGTGTGTGTGTATGTGAGTGTGTATAATCTATTTTCTATAAAGAAAGCAAAAAAAAAAAAAATCTTTGATAATCAGTTGCAATTATCTTTTTCTGATGTATGCAATCGCTGTAATATATCACAATGCTCTTTCAGTTCTAAGCCCTAAATAATTAATTTTCCTACTTAGTAATTCTTTTTTACCTTTAACATTATATCTCGAATTAGAGGAATTATAACACACGATAATGAAATATGAAATAATAATGCCAATTTTCAAAAAAAGAATTCTAGATCAAAAAATTTCGTTACTAGATCAATTAGAAGATAAATTAAAGAGGATTAGTGAAGCTGATAATGATATTCTTAATCAATTGTTAGAGGACGGTGTTTCGCAAGATATATATCACAAAGGTTTTGAGGCTTGTGAAGCATACGGTGACAGATTTTTAAGTTGCAAAACCAAAGTGGAGAGGATTATGTAAAAATTGGAAGTTAAGTACCACAAATCGTGAGAACAGATAATTATGAAGTTGAACAGGCAATGAGATCACCTGAAATATCATTAAAAGAATTTGAGGGAAATCCTCGTAAAAGGATCAGCTTTTGGAATATTTTTATGAAAATACATGAAGACCCGAAATTATATGACTATACGAAATTCCTGTGTTTAATACAAGCAGCGGATCTGAAATCGAAAGCTCGTGAATAGTTGAAAGTTTTCCTACGACTGCGGATAACTATTCTAAAGCAATAAAGCATTTGAAAAACAGAATCGATTGTGAAGATATTTTAATTCAAGTTAATGTCAGAAATATTTTGAAGCTGCTTTTGAACAATAACAACAGCCGAGGTAATGAATTCAATATATCATCGCTCTATGATTGCTTAGAAACAAAACTACGTTCGCTCGAATCCTTCAAAATCACAAAAGATAAAAATGCTAGCATTTTATTTCCATTCATTTAATTATGTCTTCCTTTTGGTGTTTTGCGGATTTGGGAACGGGAGAAGTTGAATTCAGGTAAGAATAAATTAAAATCTGTTCTTGAATTTTTGAAAAATGAAGTATTATCTGAAGAGCGAGTCATTTATACATTAGCTCGTACTTATTTTGGTTTTGGAAGAGCAAAGAAAAGTTTTCAAGTTACTAGATCTGATACATTTCATTTAGATACAACAAATGATTTAATTGTTGGTAATACTTCTAAAGATAAATCATTTGCTTGGAAATTCGAGGAATATTGTATCTTTTGCTATAAATTGCATTCACCAGAGAAATGTCTTGAAGTTAGTTCTCTCTTATGAAGAGAAAAAGAATATTGTATTTAAAAAGGGAGCATGCTTTGTTTGTTTAAGACGAAATCATATTTCTCGTAATGGCTGGGCTAAAGTTAAATGTATTATTTGAAATGGAAGGCATTTAGCAATTTTATGCCAAAATAATAAAACCAATAAATCGGAGTCAGAAAACGAGAAATCAGAAGCAAAGAGTTCTGATAATATTTTAAGTAGTCTAATCAAAAGTTCTAACACTCTGTAACAGACTATAATTGTGCGAATCAAAAATGATAACAGGAAAAAAATGGTGTGAGCTATCATTAATTCTGGTTCTAGTTGAGTTTGGTTTCATTAACGTCACACTAGAAGCAACACGAAGGCTAGTGGAGACATATCTCGAAATTTTGAACCTCGGTCAAGTGACGAAGACGACACCTGATCTGGCACCCCCTCTCCTAACTTCCACACCGCGCCAAATGGGGAACTTTCAGCCCCGTTAGATTTAACGTGCATCAGTCCTGGCTACACTTTAGGTCCTTAGTGTCACCGGGATTCTAACTCACGACTCAACGGAGACCGCCTAGCGCTAGTCCAATGCCTTAACCACTAAGCTGCCGCGACGAATGATTCTGGCTCAGAAAAATGTTATATAACGGAAGATATAATAAAATTTTTAAGATATGATAGTTGTGGGTAATCGAAATTAATTCATAAGTTATTTGGAGGTGTTGAGACAAAAGTAAAAGTACATCACTTATACAAAGTTAATTTAAGTAATGTTAAAAAGGAATATAATTGTCAACTTTTTTTTGTTTGAATGAGCGTGTTACATGTTCAAATGTGAGAAGAGTACCGAAGAGTCTGTGGTTAACTGAACTAAATAATTTTGGAATTAGAGTTACTGATTTAGAAATTAATTACTTTGAAATCGGAAATGATGTAAATTTGTTGACAGTAGCTGACGTTACAGGAAAACTGTTGACTGGAAATATAAAAATTCTGAAATCTGGTTCGGTTGCCGTACAGACCCACTTAGGGTGGACTTTAATGAGTAGGATTTCCGTAAACAAAACAGATGACAGGGATTCACTAACTGTTATAACATTATTAATGAATGAAAGCTTTGCATCTAATTTCTGGAAATTAGATATTTTAGATATTGCTGAATCTGCAGAGTCTAAAACGAAATTTGAGAAACATGAGCAGACGATGCGTTTCTTTAAGAACATGGTTACTAGGGATTCGGAGGGAAAGGTATGAAGTTACATTACTCTGGATTTTAAATAATTCTTATCTTCCATTTAACAGGGCTTTAGCTGAAAAGCATCTCGTTAGTACTTACAGAAAATCGAAAGTTCAAAATAAGACAGATGATTATGGAAAGGTATTCGATCCATGGATACAGAAAAAATCGTAGAAAGAATAAATGACGATAAGAATTCCTAGATTTATTAACTTCTCCACAGACCCATATTCAAAGCATCGAGTGATACCACTAAAGTAAACCAGTTTCCGTTGCTTCGGCTCGTGTCAAAGGACTCCCCCCCCCCCTTAATAATAATTGTTTGGATAAGAGTCCGAATTTTGTCGGGCATATAAAGCTTTTACGGAATTAGACTCGAATCAAATTTCCGCCGTTGCAAATCTACACAAAATTGTTGGAAATTTAACCCTTCTACAGCAGCCTGGTGGGAAGGCTGGTGAGAGCGGTTGATCCATATGTTCAAAGGAATATTGAGAAAAGTTCTGGGAAGAGCCTCACTAACTTTTAAAAAACTTATCATCCTTCTTTGCGATTGTGAATAGATAATGAATGCGAGACCCCTTGCATATGTAACTGAAGATATTGACCTTTTGACCCCATTGGCAGCGTCTATGTTTTTACTAGAAACAAGGTCTTCAGATGTTGAAGGTATGGACGCAATTGACACTCAAGAGATGATTAAGGAAATCAAACACAGGCAGCAGGTGAGCAGGTGAGAAGTCATCTTCGAGAAAGATTCCGTGTAGAATATCTTGGTCAGTTGCAACAAAGGATTTTGCATCGAACCGAAGTCAAAACCTATCAAATATTTCTGTTGCGCCGTTGGCAACAGTTGTAAATAGTTAGTATGTTTTGAGAAGAATAAAGTGATGTGCTGATACTTTCAGTTTCATTTAATACCAACGAGTCCACTACATTTTGGTGCCAAAAAAATACTCGGGTAAGTAAGTCATACTAAACTTGTTTGCTTAAACTTTCGATACGAACCTGAATTATAATGTCAATCATTAAAGAGAAACTTGATTTACTTTAACGTAAACGATCAACATTTCGCTCCGCCATTATGAAACTGACAACGAAACTGAATGATCCAACTAGTGAAAAAAATGATTTAGAATATAGCGCTGAACGTTTACAAGACAAACTAAACGAGCTAACATTGGCATACGATAAAATCCACGAACTTCTAAGCGAAGAAGAATATAATGAAGACATTGCGAAAAATACACAGAAAATGCCCATTTAACGATGTTTACTTACAAAAAGAATGCGAATACGAATATAAATTTTTCTTCACCAAGATCGCCAATTTCTGACAGTATAAATAACGCGCTACCGTCAATACCGGACGTTATAAATTACGTATCAAAGGCTTCTAACATTACAGTAAACCTACCTACAATACAAATAACTACGTTTTGTGGTAAATGGAGTATAAAAAGGTGTTTTCTGTGTTCTAACCGTGATCACGTCCCAAAGAATTGCTATCGTATATCCAAAATGTGGTAGACTCGTCGATATTAAATTAAACTTAAAGTATAGCCCACCGATCCAATTCATGAAGGGGAATCCCATAAAAATGTTTATCTTTTTCCCGCCTTGTTATTTTTCATATTTCGGGGGAAACCCCTCAAGAATCCCGTAAAATTATCTTGTCCTATTTCATTCCTCTTAAAATGATAGGTAAGTCTATATATTGTTTTTCATGGATAAGTCTATATATTGTTCCACAATTTCTGGTGAAAATAAGATGGCCACTAATTTTATGTTTTATAAAAATGTGTTAATATGTATGTTATGAAATGTTTGATATAGTCTCTTTACTTACATCTTCCCCACCCTGGTCAACCTCGAGAGGGATGACCAGAGATACCGAGCGGGTTACCTTTCGATTATTAACTCTCAATTCGCAGGATCTTATCTTCCCATCACGTCCCTGGTGTAGGTCCATCACTCTGGCCTTCTTCCACATGTGCCGCGGTCGTCCCATCTAAATATAGGTTTATTAAAATGAAATCATTCCGTAATAAGGGGATAAAAATATGAAAAGGCAAAAAAAAATTTATAAAGGAGAGAAAGCCATGCATAATAAAGAAAAATGAATATTATTCGGTGGTGGAAAAAAATATTAAACCTATTGAAATGTTAAGCTGGTGGGAACTCCTGATAGGAATTAACACACAATGTATCTGAAAGGCACTCGGACGAGCACTTTTAGACGAGAAAATTCTGACAACTGTCCTTGTTAGAATCGAAACCGCTCTCAATAGCCGACCACTAGTGTACGAAGAGGGAAAAGACGACAGCTCTGCAGCCTTAACACCAGTTTATTTCTTGACAGGATGAAAACTAACGGTCATTCCATACAGCCTGGATAATGACACAAGGCTTAAGAGTATCTACAAGTTACAGCAGGACTTAGTTACTTGACTGCTTTTGGGAAAAATGGTCAAAGGAATATTACTTCAACTGCGATCTTTTCATCAAGTTCGTAACCAGGACAGTCTTTTTAACATCCGAGTTGGCGATATTGTGCTCCTGCAAGAAGATGTCCGACCACGACACATGTGGAAGAAGGTCAGAGTGATGGACCTACACCAGGGACGTGATGGGAAGATAAGATTCTGCAAATTGAGGGTTAATGATTGAAAGGTATCTCTGGTCATCCCCCTTGTTGTTGACCAGGGTGGGGAGGATGTAGGAAACAAGACTATAACAAATATTTCTGTTGCGCTGTTGGCAACAGCTGTAAATAGTTAGTTATGTTTTGAGAAGAATAAAGTGATGTGTTGATACTTTCAGTCTAATTTAACACCGACGAGTCCAATACAAAACCCAAGCGGTTGGTGATTTTGCGCTCTTAGAGGTGACACTAAGAAAGGTACCTACTTGCTATTGACTTGAGCATTAGAATTGATTTCGTTAAAAGACGGCCGAAGCAGAGTAGCACGCATAAAGACTCAGTATGATGAACTGTTACGACCAATACATAGATAGTTTCATTTAGAGATTCGCAAATCTTTTGAACCAGTACTTCGTACAAAATGTGGAAGAAAAGTGATTGTTTCTGACAAATTGTGTTATGACTGAATATTTTGAACTTATGATATTTTGATTAATAATTATTAGTTTAGCGCTTATTATTTATTATGTATAGATTCAATGAATATTTTTAATGTTTATGAGTAGTTATTGATTTCATTAAAATCAATTTGGGAGGATATCAAAAATGCGGCCTCTCACTGTTTATAATTTTCTTTTGCTTGTCAGCAAGCCGCCGGAATGTCTAATGTAAAGTGATTAACGGCTGCGCGCAGTGTATGTTGGGAAGCCAATAAGAGAGTTTTAAGTTCTCTTCTGCTTAATCTATTACATGGTGTTGTCTAGAAAAGTAAATAAATGTATGTTCCGTGTGGAGTCGCCGTTTTTTCCTGCGTTTTGACTTCGAACCCTTCATTTTAGGATAAGGTAACTAGACTTCCCGCTTTTAGCGGGACTAGCATCTAGCGATCTAGCATCATTTGGAACATTGTTGCAAAGGAATTACATCTTATACAATAAGTGGAAATGGAGGGGAGTTTTAGAGAGGAGAAGGGTGTAAGGAGTTTGTTGGTTGTCCACGAAGTAACACCTTCGCATATTGAGTATCGTAACTGTTTCTCATGCAATACCCATCGTATTGCGTGCTAGTGCTAGTTAAACAAGTGATGCCAACAAATAAGCTATTCAGATTATTTAAAGAAGTAATTTATTTAGTTACCAAAGGTAGATATTTTTTAGGTACCAAATTTTTAATCAAGAACTCCCCCCCCCCGTCAATGGTGTCACGCTTTTCGAAAGTTAAAATCTGGTCACCTTATTTTGGGACACTGCGTAATATCAGGTAGAAATAACGATCGTATACAACGCTCTGATGTAGCCCGAAAGGAATCAAGGGCATCCTTTGAGAGTAAAAACACTTAAACTGCGCATATAAGTAATGGATCGCCAGATGTGAGTATTTTTCTATATATACACTCTATAACAAAAAAAAAAAAAAAAAAACGACCCACCAAAAAGGAGCTGTCCAATGGAGACAAACATTAGCGGAGAGGAAAATTATGTGCAGAATAGAAAATGATTAAAATTTCAGAAAAAATTTATGATTTATTTCAGAGTTACAAAGTTGCGAGCTCAATAAGGTGTTGCCCACCTCTAGCCTGGATGAAAGCTGCCACACGACATGGCATAGAGAGATAAAGCTTCCTGATGGTCTCCTGCGGTATTTCTTGCCAAATTTGCTTCAATTGTTGGGCTAGGTCATCAACTTTCTCTTGTAGATGCAGTCGCTTTCTCATTATATCCCAGACATGTCCGATTGGAGAGAGATCTGGCTGGCCAAGGAAGTGTTTGACAAGCTGTAAGACAGTTCATAGCAACACGTGCCGCATGTGGTCTGGCTTTATCTTGCAGAAAAATAAGGGCTGGTAGTGCAAAATGAACGTTAGCAAAACATGCCTCAGAATGTCGTCGACGTGCAGCTGTGATGTAAGTGTACCTCTAATGACGACCAAAGGAGGCTTGCTATTGAAGGAAATGGCACCTCAGAACATAACTCCTGGATCCATGCCTGTGGGGCGTTTAATACTGAAAGCAGGATCGGCGCGCTTCCATGGGCGTCTCCAGACATGACTTCGGTGATCGTTAGGACACAGTTGGAGGCGGTATTCTTCGCTAAACACTATACGTTCTCAGTCAGTATCATTCCAAGCTGATCGAGCTAAGCACCACTGTAATTTGGCTCGACAGTGCGCAGGCGTGAGTGGCAGGTGTCGTAGTGGTTGGTACGATCATGGATTTCACTCTATGAGCCGTCTGGGAATTATCATGGTGGATGGGCTGCACATTGATGGTTGATAACGATGATTCAGGTGATGTGACAGTTGATCTGACAATCACTTTATCCTCCCGATCTGCTGTGGCCCTAGGTCGTCCAATACCATCATGATGCCGAAATCTACCATTACTTACCCATTCTTGCAAACCTCTTCTAATCGCCGCATCGCTTCAACCTAACGACGAGTGTTTCTCCGATTTGCCCAACCTGCCTCTTTCAATCCAATAATACAACCTCTTTCAAACTCTGACAGTGGCTCGTAATGAACTCAAATCCTGCGGCGCGGCATTTTTTCAATCGTTGAAAGGTATCCTAAATCGCAATGCAATTGAAAATTTGACCATCATCACTCCTACAAACCAAACCGGTGCGCGCAATTTATGGCTTTGATGGCCGATTCCCATTCTAGCGTTAAAAACTATTATAACTTCCACCTTTTGAGTCATGGAAAGTGACAAATCCTCCTGAACCTTATTAGAGAAACTAGAACATTCTGCTATAAATTAAGGGAAATTACATTTCATTGATTTAAATATATTTACTCGAAATACAATTTTATAAAAACTGTCCCGCAGTTACAACATAAATCTGGCTCTAAGCTATTAGCGATCATAAGACACTGAGCAGTCAGTCTGTCTGGAATAATACGCTTCTGCGTCAAATATATTAGGTGTGCTGCAGATACACTGCTATTTTGCATGCTCCCCGCGTCGTATTCCTTCCCTACGTCTAGTAATATACACCCGCGCTCTTCAGTAAGTTTGCTGGTTAGCTATACATTGTGTATAAACCAATCGCACCAGATGGCCCGTGCACTTTTCAAAACGAGCTTTGTAATTTTTTCTGCACAAGATTAGAGAAGAAAAATTGCATAAATGTTGAGTCAGGTAATGATATATTTCCATGGTAGTGGTATGATATGAAGGACTTGTGGTGGAATGTGCTCTATTTGGTACTTTTATGTAAAATAAAAGTATAAATCTTTATTCAGATAACCCAGCTCCGCCTGCTGCAGTTTGGCCAGGTTTGTTATAAGGAAATAATTATTTTAAATCCTGCAGGTATTGATTTGTCCAACTATATAAAAAAGAATTCTAATAGTCCTCTCTCAGCCTAATTTGTTAAAACTTCAAATAAATATTAAATCCAAAGTGAATATATGATGATTATTTTAGACAATAGAGCTTCACTGGGCTTTTTGGCTCATTTGAATAAATTGTTATATCGCGAAAACTACATGAAATAATGTTTTTGATTCAATTCGATAAAACCTCAAACCAAGCTACCATACAGAAACTTACTAATACTCAGTACACTTCTTGATGGGAATTAAAGAATTTCCTACCTTCCTCCTTTTGAACGAATGTCTCAATGGAAAATACATTAACCCCAATGGTAAGATCGGGGTTCTCTAATAACCATAAAATTTTCTGTCAACATTCATTCTGTCACCACAAACGTCCTTAATTATCTATCAAAACGTTAAGCTTTTAAAGGGAAGTTTGTAAGGAATTTGGCAAAATACGTGCAAAACGAACTTCAAAGCCTCGCAAGGAGGAGAAAAAATACGTTTGGTCCCCCTTTGGCTAGTTCACGGTCATCACGGGTTTTACATTCGATTGCCTTTCGCTGGATCTCGAGCTGGATGGCATTATATGTGCATGACCCTTAGAGAGTTAATATTATAACCGCATAATCAAAAAAATTCTCCGATCCATTTTAATTCTCAACAAAGCCCCTTTAATGTACAGATGACAATTTCTCTTAACACAGTTTGCAGATCACTTAAAATTGCGATCTTCTCGAACTGTTACTTAAGTGCGGATGACGTTAAATTTTATATATAACTGAATGCAGGGTTCAAAGCACTGATAAATTATAATAAATATATGAAAGAAGTAGAGAAAACCAGTTCGTAAATTTTGCTCTCTTTGATGCATTTGATGTGTATAATTCAAATTTTTCAGACAATGCAGCTTTGCATTGCGTCACAGTTCAAATACATGAAAGCGCTGAAAACATTCAAAATCCCGGACCATCCACTTTGAAAGTTAGGTAACGAATGTCAAGGTATGATTCTGAAAGAAGATTATCTATGAATATGAGGAAGCATGTATGTGGGGGGGGGGGAGAAAAATAGGGACACAAAGGAACGAAAAAAAATTGCAAGGGCATTGTCGTCCATGTACAGCGAAAAGAATTCGCAGTGAGACGTGTTACATTTGTGAACCCTGCAGCGTACCCCTTCTCTAGTGTACATGTTGTACATAAGGTATCATACATTAAAAATTTACATTTATAAGGCTATAATTTTCTTGTTATAAGTAGTGTTGAAATATAAATTACAAGAAATTTTTTTTCTTTTATTGCAATATTTTCATATTGATTATACAATTGTAACCTTACATCATAGTTTGGACATATTTAACCACAAATTTTTTTAAAGCAATAATAAAGAAGATATTTCTAGTTAAGATGTTGGTAGTAATTATCATTAATTTTTTAAATAATCATCAGTTTAGACACCTCTTTTTTTAAAAATTCTGACGCTCCAATATTATATGTTCATACAACTAACTAGCTCAATTTTGATAGTCATCTCAAAACTCATTTTGAAATAAATTGCGAAATTTTGATCATGTGTGTGCTATAGAAAAACTAGTCACTATTAATCTTTACTTAGAATTAGGGAAATTGGATGAATCCTATTTTAGCCCAAGTCTTGGTTACAAAAAAAGAAACGCTGCTAAATCACATCAAAAGTGGGGTTTGGCAAGATACTTTTGCGATGGCAGCCAATACAGTGAACCTATAACGCGTTACTTGTCTTTCGTCACTAAGGCAGGAGATAAAAAAGGAACCGATCGGCAAATAGAACTTTTCAGAGAATGTTATAAAATTTAAAAGTGATACAATATATGAGATGATCACTATTATAGTTTAATGTCATCTTAATATATATCATTTTAAAAATGATATCATGATTACATAGCAACGAAATAAAATGAGGTAATATTTTAATTTAAAGCTAAGCTCTGTACAATGTTTACGTAAATATTCTCTTGTGGGCTTTATGGTATTATTAATACAACTTTTGAAGAGATAAAAAATATTTAATTATATTTTATTTTTATTCTATCAGTTGCAAAGAAAAATATATCTTACAGAAATTCTAGAGCAAAAGACAGAAACTGAGATAGATATATACAAGAAAATTTAATTACACTTAATTTCAAACCTTACAAGTTATAGAAACTAGAATGATAATGATATACACATATTTCAAAAAATGATTTTGTCAAATAACTTTCATAATTCTCCTTCAAAATGTGCCGGTTTATTCCTGCCAAAGGTACAAAACAATTTTTAAGTCTGTAAATTAAAAATGATTTCATAATTCTCCGGCAGCAAGTCCTCCCGCGAGATACTCACAAGATTCTGTGGGTTTGGAATATCTTCCGTAATTCTCAGTAAACGAGTTCAACGACACAGCAGTCACAAGAATAGGTGAAAGTTCGATTGTTTTTGTCAATCCGATATTAGTGAAGCTATCCTCAAGCCTTGTAGATCTATTGTAGTTTTGTTAAATTGAATATGCAATATTACCAGATGTTAACACTTTTATAGGATATAAATAAATATGGGTACTTTTCCATTTCGCCGGCGTAAATAACGCCAAGTAGATTTTATTGGCGACAACACACAGTAAACACATATTCCGTTTGGCGCCAGGAATCATTTTTGGCGAATTTATCGCTTGCGCCTTTAAAATGGAAAAGTACCTAAATATGTAATGTTCGATATACTTTGTAAATTCGAAATTATCATCTAACAGGAAGTTGAGTGATATATTTATTCTGTAAGCATTTAGTTTACTGATGACCCAATTTTGCTTTCAGTTTAAGTGCCTTACACATTTCAAAAACGACAACTGAGCAAACGATTGGAACAGGCTGGTTTATGTGAAGATGCTTGTAAGATATTATATCTCTCTTTTCTGGAACAAAAGTGGCCGGCAGATCAAGAGTTTGACACATCTTCCACACTGAGAACGATCGCACCACAGGTACGGAAGCCGCTTGATCATTTCGTTTGTAAGGAGTTTCAGTCACAGTCGTGTTTCCTTGTGGAGGAACGAGTTTGGATTCGAGCTCGAGGGCCTCGCAAGTCTTCCGCACAGACGGAAAGGGAATGAGAGCAACCTCAGCAGTTGTCTCCAGAGCAGTAGCGACTCTATTTAAAAATTGCGTTGCGGAGTAATCAATGAACTCAATCATTTTGTAGAAGATGGTGATCTCGATCAAGTAAAGGAGTTCAAAAAACCCCCCAGAAATGGCTCTCAAAAAACATTGAAGGATGTGTAGAGACACTTCAAAAATCATAGCAATGATGATATGAAAACTAAGTAAGAAAATATCTCAATGTTTAGCTCAAGAAAATAATAAGCAATTCACAGAAGCATCCAAATCTATGTTTGAATAAGACCTCCTTCATTAGACTAAAACCTCCTTCTAAGATCTTTTCAATACCCATCAATGAACGGTACCCATCCTTTTGGGAATCACTAAGAAAAATCTATTTTTAGCACTAA
>BMAW01088294.1:18159-39665 GCA_019974015.1 Nephila pilipes
TCAATGTTTAGCTCAAGAAAATAATAAGCAATTCACAGAAGCATCCAAATCTATGTTTGAATAAGACCTCCTTCATTAGACTAAAACCTCCTTCTAAGATCTTTTCAATACCCATCAATGAACGGTACCCATCCTTTTGGGAATCACTAAGAAAAATCTATTTTTAGCACTGATACATGATTTAGGAGGAATACAAGCACAATATGAAATTATATAAACTATTGGTCAGTATGAATGTTAACGGATCGCCCAAACCAAAGTGGGAATGCTATTTTTAGATAAAGGACTTAATGACAGCATTTTTTTAAGTCTATAGAATACAAGATACTACATAACGAATTTGATGAATATATGTAATTTGTTACAGAGGTCTGAGAGATATCATGGTGGTAGAATTTCCAGAATTATAAGAACTACTCTTCAACGGTGATCAGAACCACTTTGTCATCTGCAAATAGCCGTCTTATCAGAGCTTTTTTGAGTGAACCTTATACAAGGTAAACGCAAGGTAAGAAATAAGAGCTATGCGAAAAATGTTCCATGAAAATCACTACAACAAATCGTTGCACGCAGTAATCACACGAGGACGGGTATTGCCATGCAAAAGAATGGTCCCTTTGGTGAACATACAAAATCGAAGACTCTTGTTCGCTATTTTAAGTTTGTGCAAGGGGATGCAATATTTGGTTACATTAACTTTCATAGAGAAATGTGTGAACAACTTTTTTTCTGATAAAAAATGCTGCCACTATCTCTCCCATAGATATTCACCTAGATGTTTCTTCAGCAAATTTCTCACAACTATCATTTTCTTTTTTGATCTGACCACTTAAGCGAGACCAAGTAATTAAGTGTTGTCCGTACTGATTAGTCCTTTATGAAACTCACCGCAATTTCCGAACTCTGAGGTGCGAGGACTCTGTGTCCCATCCAGAAGCAAAATATCTCAATAACGATCTTCATAATACACTATAGCTGTATGTTAAATCAATTAATCAAATTAAAGCACAACCTTTTAAATCACGACAATTTGCTGAACTTTGTGAGGAAAATGATGAACTGTCGCACCTATTGTTACTACACACCGAAATACGAATGTTGTCAAGAAGTGTATGTTTATAAAAACTTGTTGAATTGCTTAGACAGTTACAGAATTACTTATTGAAATTGATACAGACTTAAGTGACGAATTGAAAAAAAAAATTAAAATTAGACCGATGTATTTAGCAAAGATCAATGCTATTTAAACACGTGACCAAGGAAAAGCTATCACATTAATTCTAACACGGACAATTATTTTAAGTTTTCAAGAAAAATTAAACTTACTTATGTCTTCATTGTTAAGTAAAGCTTTTCAATACTTTTCAAATTTACGACAATTGTATATAACTGAAGCAGAATTGTTAAAAATTAAGCGATGATTTGAAATTGCGCTTTGAAGATATTGAAAATATATTTATCCAAGAATAAATTATCGCGCCACTTCCTGCTCAAGTTGAAAACATTCACAGTAATTTGCAAGATGATGTCACTTAATTACTAGTTGACCTTGAAGCAAAGATGTTTATCAATAATTTAACCGTGAGTAAAGTTTGGAAACAATTTAAATATTACGCAAAAATATCCAAAACTTTGTAATGCGGCATTTCTCTTTCATAATTGCATGCTCCAGCTCATATGCGGCTGAATCTGGCTTCAGTTATATTAATTCTATTTTAACAAAGCAGAGAAATAAATTGAATTTGGAGCTCAAAAGCGCGATTCAGGAATGAAACTAACAAAGTCCAAAACAAATATTGTTAATCTACCCAAGCGTCATCAAGCAAATTCTTCTCATTGATTTATGGTAAAATTTCCTTTTCTCAGAATGAAATAAATCATTTAAGATACAGGTTAATTTTCTCTTTTTTTAAAAATCATTTTTATAGAGAGGGTCGATAAGTGAATAATGAAAATTTTGGAGGTCGATGATCAAAAAAGTTTGACGACCCCTGCTTTAACACAAAAATTTTATGCAGTTGGTGCCATTTCAACTTTCTCTCACCCTTTCCGAATTTCTTTATGGGAATTCAATGAATGGCACTTTTCTCATACCTGTTCTTCTCTTTAAGCTATTAATTTAGGTTTGTGGGAAGAGATGGAATACACACACACACACGTATATATATATATATATATCTTTGTGTGTGTATATAATATAGACAACATTTTATTAAGTATATATATATATATATATGACACAAATATATAGACTGTGCGGTCGTTTTTTTGCGATTTCCTCCTTCAAACGCACCAGCAAGTCAATATAATAATCACTGTTGATCGATTTACCTTTTTCGAGGTAGTCAATGAAAATCACGCCATGCGTATTCCAAAAAACTGATGCCATGACTTCGCCAGCTGACTGCTGCGTTTTCGGACGCTTCGGACGGCTTTCGCCAGCTGTGCGCCACTCAGATGACTGCCGCTTCGACTCTGGAGAGTAGTGATGTATCCATGTTTCGTCCATGGTCACGTACCGACGAAAGAAATCTTTTTTTGTTGCGAGTAAATAGCGATAAACAGCTTTCTGAATCATCGACTCGTTGCTGTTTTTGTTCCATCGAAAGCAATCGCGGCACCCACTTGGAAAAAACCTTTTTCATGCTCAATTTTTCATGAAGGATAGTAAATACACTTCCATATGATATCTGTGTCAACTCAGCAATCTCACGGAGCTTCACTTTACGATCTTTCATTATAATTTTTGTCACTTCACTCACATTTTCCGGTGTAACGGCTTCCACAGGTCTACCCGAGCGTTCCGCGTCATTTGTGTCGGTACGACCACGTTTAAACTCGGCAAATCACCGACAAATCGTTGCTTTTGATAGACAAGAGTCCGGGTAACATTTTTCAATCCATTGTTTCGCTTGCACGGTGTTTTTACCCATTAAAAAACAATGTTTTATCAGAACACGAAACTCGTTTTTTTCCATTTTTTAAACAAACTACAAAACGACTTTACTCCAACCTCGATAACTCAGCTGTTTCTGGTCCGATCGACTTAAAATTTTGACACGTTTCAAGCAAAGGTTAGTACTCTAGAAAGACTTGTTACTGGTTTACTACGAGCGCCATCTCTGGGTTAGTCTCTGAACTTATTGATCCATGTGTTATATATATATAGTCTAGTGCTCCTGCAGAAGCGAGTTAATGACAAATACATTAATATATTTCCTAATATAAAGGATTTATTCATAAAGCATCCTAATATAACTCCAGATTAGAATTATTAATTCCTTCCTTATTATTATGAGCTCGGAAATTGGATGATATTTCACCAAAACCACTGTTAGAGCGTGAAAGTTATCAGCTAGACTTGATACTCATGAGACTATTTAGTACTTAATGGATATAGGGCATAACTTTTCGAGATACATGAAATCAATTCGACTTAGTGTCGGACATATTCATTCATGACAAACGAACGTTATTGGCAATATGTCATTCCAATACATTTCGTTTTATATCATTTTAGCATAACATCTCTTATGAGAAATTTGATCTTTTGATAATAATTTTTAACGAATGTGTTTTAGTTTTGCAATGGATATGGCAAATATACCAAATGGAAATGTTATCGCTTTTCCCATTATTTGTATAATCTTCACGTTCTTCCGAAATAGCACATACTCACAATTGATTCATAAGGCTTCTATGCCATAGCGAAAAACGCTTTTTGTAATCTTCATATAACTGCATTTGACACGTCGGCATTTGTGATTTAATTTGTATATACAACCCAAAAATGTCTGCCACCATAAGCAATATGTGACAGTGTAAAACATTTGTTTTCCAAGTTTGTTACATGTTGTAATGATCATACAGCAGTTTCAACAATTAATTTAATTTAGATACACATTTTAACTTAGATACAGCGGCAAGTAGACCTCATGGTTCCACTTTGGGAATTTGAATCCTGATTCCATTCAGAGGAATAATAGGAACTTAGGCACCTTAAATGGGGCAACCGATTCTCAAAACTCTCATTTGGGGTGGAAGTTAGGTGAATGCGGATCTAAGTCAGGCCATCCTTATAAGTTCATCCTGTTTCAAAATGGCGTCGATGAAATACCTAAAGTTGTGCTATACACCTAGAAGCAACACTTGGGCTGTTGGTGACGAACCTCATTATTTTGTGCCTCTGTCGTTTAAAGAGAACATCACCTGCGCTGGGAACCCACTCTTCTAAGACCCACGCCATCTGAACGAGATGATTTTGGGACTCTAAAATCATCGGCTCCATTATACAGTGAGTCCTTAGAGGTACCAGGACCTGAACACATGGAAATAATGCTACCTATGAGCACTCAGTCATCACGGACGTCGTATTATTCTTGAGGAGGAATTGCATCCAGCCGCGTGTCACAGTTTGGCACGGCAGAGTCCTTTATGTGGCCCGCGAAAACGTCTTCAAAAATTCAAGAAATTTTTCAGGAACATTATCAAAATCCGTTAAAAAGTTACTGAATCAATCGCCTCGGAGAACGGCATTGCCTGACACCAGAACAGAGATGTATTAGACAGCGCAGTCACAGTTCGAAATAAATGATTTTAGTTGCCTTTCTTTGGCGTCCTGTCCATTAGCTCTATATGAGAAAGCGAGTGTGATACTGCTTTCATGTCTCAGTTGTTCCGAAACTGCCTATCAAGACATTAAGCATTTTTAAGGCTTTCTAAAGTTTTGATGTTACAGGTCGTTAATTTTTTTTTTATAATGCCCACCAGTGTTTTTCGATGTCGAAAAGAAAATATGAAGAGGTTATTTCAATTCGGGATTTTAATATTATATGGGACGAGCAATTTTTGTTTATACATCAAAATATTCTCAAATCTGTTCGATATGTAGAAATGGTATGGCAGCGTCGAAAAAGTTTAATCTTGACCGACACTTCAAACAGTTCCATTGTGATTTCTATGGAGTTGTGCTCTCAAACTTTCAATGTTACTGGTTCACAATAAACAGCTTTATTCTGACAAAGAAGGGATAATGCAAAATAGCTTGTCAATGTTAACGCAAAATGTCGATGGTATAAGAGTGAAAAATGTATTCGATAAAATAACTTTGTATTGAAATACCGTCCTGCATCGTTTAGATGGTATTTGCCAGAGTGTTGGCGCACTCGTTTCCTCAGGACTACTTTACCCCAAATACTTTTCACCAGCTTTGAATGAAAGTTATGATATCACAGACAATATGCAGTTAGCATATTTGGGCGTTACAAGAATGATAATTTTGATATCGAAGAAGAACTCCTTGACTTTTGTGAACTTGTTTCAACTACAGTGGAGGACATGTTTAATAACTTAAAAATTTTATTAAAATTATCAAAGTAGGTTGGTCGAGATTGAATAGTGTTTGCCCAGAAGAAGTGCTTTGCCTGGTTGTCAAGATAAAAGGTCTGTTACGTAGCTAGATAATTATTCCAGACGAAAATATTTTAACTATTCTATCCATTAAGAAACTATATTTACCAAGGAAAACTTATCTTCTGTTGCTGATCCTGTAGCGTGTTGTTGATCACTATCAACAAAAAAATGTGCTTCGTCAACAAAAAAATGTGCAACGTTGTCATATCACTGATTTGACGACAATTTCGTGAACTTTTCCTGGAAAAATTGGACGAGGATTTCAATTTAATCCCTTATTGTAGTATACTTTAGCTTACCAAAAATAGTGCATTTACGAGAGTTTTGATTATAATGGAGTGAGTCTTAAAATATCTGGAAGAAAATGATAAACTGCCCAGTGTGGGTTTGCTACTCAAGAATGAAGCTTGACTATGGAATTTAGCTTTACTCAATGATGTTATAGAATAGTTAAATAATTTAAAATTGTAGTTAGAGAGGGAAATATATTTTTTCAAATGTTGCTAGTCGCATGTTTTCTCTAGAGAACAAACATTTGCTTTTTTGTTGCGATTTTGGAGAAAAAAGATTAACATATTTCTCATTGATGCAGGAATTAACTACGAAATGCTCCGAACTACGATAATTTTAAAAATTTAATATTCACATTTTGGCCGGATTCATTCAATATTAGGATTTGATTTTCAAGGAGGTAAAAGATATATATATATATATCTTTTCACAAATCCGTTTTTCAATATCTTTGTAAAATTATATTTGTTACACACTTGATCTCCAACGGAAATTATTGACTGACAGAGCCACACCTAAAGAGCAAATATAAGGAATTTATTTCAATTGTAGGTAGTTCAAATTATAATGAGTTTTAGAAATTTCAAGCAACAAGCCATTTTTTACGATTTGGCTGTCAGATGTTGTACATTTGGATCAACATATGTTTGTGAATACCAATGTTTTCTATTACGAATATAATAAACTAAAATATATTTTTATAGATTTACTGATATGTATTTAAAACACCAAACTTTGTTTTCAACTTCAAGAATGAATCTTAATATATATGATTTCATAAGAAAATACATATTCTAAAACCAGTCTAATAAAGCACTGATTGTTTAATAATTACTTAGGATCAAATGTTTCAGTTTATTAATTTTTATTTAATGCCTAACTTAACAGACTGAACCTTTATAATGTTTATTGATGATAAAAACTAATTTTGAATTTTTTTTGTTACTTTATTTTTTACATCTTTACTACTCAAACTGACATAAAAAGATGGAATGTAAGTAAAACCCTTATAATCAACTTATATATATATAATTTTTCGCCTTTTTATATTTTTTCTGCTTGTGCTGGAAGTATTGGAAGAGGCACGAATGATTTTTTTTTATTTAGATAATAACACTGCTCTCAAAAAGGATGACCATCTCTGTTCTAGAGAAACTTTAAGTTTCATGTCTTAGATACTCACCTTATGGACTATCTAAAGTGGGGAAAAACTGGTTTTCTATGTTTAAAAAATAACTAATACCTTATAGATATAATAATATCTCCGACAAAATATTTAAAGTTAAGTAAATGTTAGGTGTACTATAAGTTTTAGGCTTCTATGGTTCTGATTTGTTTTGGCTTGCCATTCTAATTATTGGACCAAACTTGATTCGTTTCTGTTGATATTTTTTACAAAACAATATTACGTTTTTAAAAATAAATTTAGCAATAGTCCGAAAATTTCTCAAATTAATAAAGTATATTAAAAATGCTATATTTTACTTATATGTTATGTTCAAATAAAGTGTAATTTTTTAAAAAAAATATTTGCTTTAACTTTTGTTAAAATCAGAAGTAAAATAAAATGACTGTCACAAATAAATAAATAAATGCAGACTTTCAAATATGAATGTCTGATATTTTAAGCAAAAATTCACATCCCTTCATATTTTCTACAAGATATTTGAAAGCAATTTTCTTTCGTGAACAAAACTTCTTCGGTCCCGAAATGCTCTTTCATCACAAAACAGTAGAGAGAAAAAAAAATTGAAAAACAATTCATCCAGAGTTCATCAAATTGCTAAGTTTTTATTGACACACTAACAGAAATCAACAGAGCAACCGTTCTACGGAAGAAAATACTAAAGAGATCTTTTCAAATACAATAATTTCAAAGAAATAAGTCAAAGATATGTTGTTGTTCATTTTTTTTCCATGTGAGTTATGTCGGATGTGATATAATCATGTTTTTCTCTAAGGTACAAATATCGAAAATAAAATTCCAGTCCTTTTGTTTTTTTTAAAAAAGAGACACAGTTGTCTGGAAAAATAGTTTTGAAAGGGAACCAAAATTTTTAATATTTTTCAGCCAGGTTGTTACACAGTGAGTGGGTGCGGATGACGGTCAACTGGAAGAGCGGAGCGGGGGAGGTCATGAAGAAGAAGAAGAAGAAACAGGTCTCATTTTCCCCATTTCTGGAAGAGCCCCATTCTCTGACATCTGCAGTTGGTACCCCAGAGGTTGCAACGGCACGAAGAGCTGAAGCAACAGTCGCTGGGTCGATGGTCACAGCTTCCTCCACGCCGGATACAACTCCTTCTAGGGAAAAAGGGATCAGGACACATTTAGTTGCGAAAAAAAGCACAAGACAATACAGAATTATTCAAGACGATTCATATGATTTCAAATTTCCATATTTTCATAAATAAATTCACAGAATGATATGTTATACATGAATGCAATGGGAAATATAGAAGCTTTTTTTAAATGTCTTCGATATAACTTTCTTTAGTTACACGTATAATGTCAATCCGATACGTAAATTACTACCAAACGTGTTGTAAAGTGTAAGTGGTAATTGATTGTGCAGAAGTACACAAGTTGTTTAAGTTCACATAATCTTGCGGGCAATGGTGGCGCGTATACACTTTATCTTTTACAAACCCCTAAAAGAAGAAATCGCACAATGTCATATCAGTTAACATTAATGTGGCCATCATCTGCACTGTGACCGATCCAACTGCAAGGCAGCTCCGTGAAAGATTCTAAAATTACTTTCGTGAAATAGCTTCACGGAGAACAAACAAAGGCCATCTTTTTTTCACTATTTAAAATTTCCTCAGTTTT
This sequence comes from Nephila pilipes, assembly GCA_019974015.1. Lineage (NCBI taxonomy): Eukaryota > Metazoa > Arthropoda > Arachnida > Araneae > Nephilidae > Nephila > Nephila pilipes. Next base: position 26,693 of record BMAW01088294.1, read on the forward strand.
CCTTTTTATGTATTACTTATCATTCTGTGTCGTTTATTTTTGAAAATATGGAATTTTGGTACTAGACGATTCATTTTGAATAACCCTGTAGAATGTAGAAGCTGAAACAAGTCTCTCTGTTTGCAAAGGGTTCAGTACTGCCCATCTATGGGTGTTGAAGAAGTCTAAGGAAGCAAATTTAGGGGGTACTGAGGACCTACCCCTTGGACAATACACGCTAACACGTAAATAATATTAGATTACGACTAATACTTGAACTTGATTAATACTAATATTATGGAACGCATGTTTCAACAAATAGTTCTAAAATGCCCTCTGAGCAAAATTAAGCATTATTAAGGTTATGTACGTTGATATATTGTAGCTTTGTTTCCGCACGCACGCGATCCTTTTTTGATAAGTGCATGGACAAATCGTAACATAGACTACCACTGTGTGCGTATATGTTCCGGTTCGGACAAAAAAATTTGTAAAACAAACACTATTTACAAATTGAACAGGCCAAGACGAGATTAAGACTCCCTTCAACGCACCATCATGAATTTCCGAGCATAATGTTACGTTTTTCTACTCAAAGCCAGATTACATTGCTTTCAATGGCTTCCAATAAAATACATTCGATACAGCGAAGAAAAAGTTGGTTTGATTTTAACAACTTTTTTTTGAAAAAGGAGCGGTGAGTACTTTTTTTAAGAGAAGGGAACGAAAAAGGTTGGGAATCTTTGAAGTAGACTATTTGTATATATATATATATATATATATATATATATAAGGAAAGGGAGAATTCCGCAGAAGATTTTTTTTTTTTTGGCCTTTCGAATAAAACTTGTTGCCTTTAAATAAATTAGAACTAATCTAGATTTGAGAATGAAAGTAGAAATTCCGTAGTATTAACATTACTTCGCAAATTCAAAATGTCCGGTAGACCAGAGAATTAAAATAATTAAGCGAGTTTTTATAATATTAAGTGAAAGTGCGTTTTAGCTGGATTAAACTGACTTTATTTTTCTTCACAAATAAGCCGTAATTGTGTAATAAGCCCTAATTGTGGAGAAAAACAAAAGGAAAGTCAACTTTAAAAAATAATGGAATTCAAAGCACAAATAGTTTTTTCCCCAGATAAACTTCTAATTACAAACACTTTTCAAATTTATTTTTAAAACAATGTTAATAAGGAACTTTTAGTTTAATGAATTCTAATGCAAAGGAATTATCATTCAGTTTATTAAAAAAAGATAATCCTTTTCATTTCAGCTTTAATGAGAAGCTTTATTCTCTAAGCGGCTTTTTATACATTTCAGATTTTTTGTTTTTGCTTCGAAGAATAATTTTTTACCTTTTCTGTAATTGGCTGAGAAGATGAAGTTTCTGAAAAAAGTTGTTCGAAAATAATGCCTTGTTATATGAAAATTCTTTTAAAGGAGAAACTGTAACCAATATTAAACATTAAATTTACAAGTGTTTTATACAGTGAAAACGGAATAAAAATGTAAACATTGGAAGTAGCATAAAACACTTAAAGTTGCTAAGAAAAATATATATGTATGAGACAAGTTCCTATCAAAGCCTAAGAAGGTAGTATTTACATTTTTTAAACATATTTTAATTTAATAAAAATTATTGTTAAAGAACTGGCTGAATTCTAAAATCTTCTCCTTCGACAAAAAGGTTCAACTTTGAAAGATAAATGTTTGTGAAAAGAAAATTTAAAATATATTATTGGATTAAAAAATTTATCTAGTTAACTTTTATGTCATGTACAGTGAGTGAACGTCATAGATAAATTTCTAAGGTACATACGAGAAAACTATGAATACTACAGATACATATTTAAATTAACTTTAGTGTTAAATAACCTTAATAATAAAAAAATAAACCTAAAATAACCTTAGTGGTTTTATATGTGTCAAAATGTGCAAAAATATTGTTAAGCTTAAATAATAGGTTTTTTTTTACTTCCTAGTTATATATTGATCCTAATAAACCTCTCAGTAATACTGATGTTTTCCATACATTAATTCTGTTTTTATGTTCAAATAGGAATATTGTGAATTATTTTGCATCAAGTTGTACTAAATCAACGACTGAATAATTTTTAATTATTTCCAAAGCAATGAAACTTACTCAAGTTCCATTATTGAATTTTATATTCAAGTATTATTCAATTTTTTTATTCAATTTTCTAATTATATCTTTCGTCAACGATTGAATCACTAACTAAATGTTATATTACCACTCATGATATGTATATTAAATATTTGGAAAAGAAAAGTCCATATAAAAATGATTTATAATTATAATAGTTCCAATAAGTAAATAAATTTCTTAGAAAAGTTTTCAAAATCCAAAAGATTATTAATAAACTTTAGGGAATAACTGCCTTTCTTATTGTTTATCTCTGACTTAGATGAATCAAACTTTTTAATAAGCATTTTTTTACTTAATTTTCGTAAGAAAATAAGCATAAAAGGAAGAAAATGGTACGAAGGGGAATATCCGAAAGTAAAACAATGAGCTAAGCTTTTATATCTACCTCTAAATCTTTTGAAAAATTCTCAATAGTTTTTACATTGCGTTTATTTCACGTTAATTAGTTTTATTAATAGTAATATTAGTCTTGCGATTATAAGCATTATTTTTAAATTATTCTTTACTCAATTATAAAAATAATTATTTAAATATCTAGAGATAATCACACCTTATAACTGTTTTGCTTTTTTATTGCTCCATTTTGTTGAAGAGAATAAAGATTTTAATAACTTGAAGGTTTGAAATGGTTTTTTTTTAATTCAGATGAGTTAGTTAGATATAACAATGATAAGATTACCAAAATAATGTATTATTTTAAATGATTTGCACTTTTAGCAATTTCGGAACCCCTAAACACGATAAAACCACTGATTCAACAAACCTTTTTTTAAAAATAATCCAATCAATTATTTCTATCCACTGACGAATTGAATTATAGTTAACGAAGAAAAAAGCTAAGCCTGATTCTTATCTGGAGATTAAAGAGTGATGAAATTCGAAAATGAAGTTAACTATTAATAATATTCAAAATTATTCCAAAAGAGGGAAAAAGAGAGAAACTTTAACATTTTTAATGCTAAAGCTCAGATTTAATCAAATGTTATTAATATTTTTTTAATTTGAAACTTGTATTTTAGAATACCTTATTGACTAAATTTCCTAATTAATGTAATTAACATTTAAATGTTATATATGCCTTATGAAAAAAAAATAGAGCAAATTAAATTTCAAAACATTAACTGGATACAGTGATCAAAAAAGGGATAGATAAACACGCGAGCACAAAATTTTAAAATTTAGACACATAATGAAGAGCTATTGAAGTGAATTTAGATAAAGAAGCAAAAGTTGACAGGTTATATTGACTTTACTGTTGTTTAATTTTACTATTAATCCGTATTCTTTTTTCGAAATTTTGATTAATACTATACAGTACAGCTCTTAACGAAGGAATAATGTTTCACATGTATTACAATGAAATAGAAGTGTATTTTGAAAAACCCATAACAATCAGCAATGATTTCATGAAAAAAAAGTGTGATGTTTAAAATATACTCCAAAAAAGGATAATTTGTCTAAATTCCTCCAGTGTGTTTGTTTAGGACATTACTTTATGTATCATTTCATTACAAAATGTGCAAGAAATAATAAATAATAAAGTACCGTTTTAGATTTTGCTAAATAACCTTTTATTAGATGCTAAAAGCAAAACGATTAATTATATTATTGGAAGAAAACTTACGATGAAAAATATGTTTTACAAAGTCAGAAGTTAGTCTTTCTGTTTCAAAACTTCATTTGAGTGTCTTTGTTTTCGCCTGGAGTGAACTTCCGCACATTACAGTATCTTGGCTACACTTCCTCATAACACATGCTTCATCACTGTACTGGCAATGCAAGATATTTATTTTGTACATATTGCTTCTAAGTAATTTTTTAATGATTGTGAAGAAATGAATGAAAGATAATTATATCTCTCATAAGATGACAGGGCTTACAGGTATACATGTATTTTGTTTATAATTATTAATTCCAGGCAGCTAAAATGAAAAAAAAAAAAAAAAAAAATCCCAAATAAGTAAGAAGAGAAATCGAGACCACCCCTTGTTCCCTCCAGTTGCCTCTACTGCTTATGAATATCTGCACATATTGGAATGAAAAGTATATTTAGATATCTTTATCGTGATGATGATGATTGATCGATTCTTTTATCAACATCGCACTGAGAAGTAACGTGAGGGCTACTGGCGATGACCTCGAAATTTTGAAACTCGGTCAAGTGACAAAGACGATACATGAGCTTGCACCTCTGTCTTCTAACATTATTATGAAGAAATGAAGAATAAATGATCCATTATTATAGTAATAAAAATTGAATGCTTCCTAAAAACAAAACAGAAGACACAGAAAGAAAAAAAGAAACTTTTATGTAACTATAATTATTAAATAAAAAAATGCAGCAAAGTTCGACAAATTAACTCTTATTTCTACTTTCATATTATGATAAATCTAATATCGAAAAAAAAAAAAAAAATCCATACGAAAAACAGTTTTGAATACTCTTTCAATTGGTAGATGGCGCCACAAACGCATTATAGTCATTCATTTCGAATATTTTATTTTAGTGAATGAACAGGGGTAGGAAAGGCAATTTGACACAAGTAAAATGTGTATCGGCAATTATTTTATGAAATCAGTATAAATAATTAATTTATTTTTGTAATATATTTTTATGAAAACTATCAATTTTGATTTCGCTTTCAAAAACTGCATCGGTACATTTTTCTCTTTTACCGCAATATGCATACTTAAAATAGATCCACAAAACATGGAATTGTAACAAAATTAAATTATTCATTTCCAATAACAACAGTTTACTTGATTTACAGTATTAGGAACACTATTTTCAAGAGATCAGTGTAAATAAGGATGATTTATGAAATAATTTTCCTGCCATATACGCATCAGATTAAAAAATTAATGAAGTCTGTTACGGAATCGTATTAATTACAATAAAAATTGCATAAAACAATTAAAAAGAGAGTAACAAATTATATGCAATCTCTTACAATGATTTTCGCTTATATATGCTTAGATTATTAATAATTTTCATAAATACGAGAAAGAGACGGAGAGAATAAGATATAATTTAGTGTATTATCACTAAATTATATCTTATTATTTAGTGTATTTAGTGTATTTTGTAAGTTTTTATGTTGTTACTTTCTACTATGGATTTATTTTCCCGAAATCTTTCTAAGAAGATTTTATTCATCTTTTGTTCATAATATTTGTACTTGAAAATAATTATTACTGTTATCAAAATCTGCAACCGAACAACTTTAAAGAAAACAAAATTATTTTAAACAAAACATAAGTTTTGGAATAAAAATGGGTTTCTAAACCAAAGCAGCGGAATAATTTATACTTGATTTGCTTCCTTGTTGGTTTAATTAATATTGTATTGGTTTATTCTTGAATCTAAGTCATACAAATAAAATGCAGAATGCATATGTCATGCGTTTAATTGTAATAATACATAATTAGCAACTTGAAACAATTTATAACAACACATAATTTAACTAAAAATAAAAATAATAATTTGTAACTACGTATTAATTTAGAGAGCATGAAATATTTAAAAAGCAAATCATTCTTATCGAAATTAAGATTCAAATAACTTATTCTGGCCAATGATTGTTCTTCAACCGTAAGAAATATCACGATTATAATTCCTACCTTGATAAAAATTATCTAACTAACAATGGTTATAATGACATACAATTTTACTCTTGTTTTTCTGGCAAACAAGCATTATTAAAACAGTTGAACGAGTAATTAAGTAAGATATACAAGAAAAATGTTACTCATAAAAAACCTTTAAATGATGCGCAGAAAAATATTGTTTCGCAATGGAATCATACATTGTTTCTCGAAACAATAACATTTTCAGGCTACTTAACAGAACGCTATTATCTCACTGAAAAATCTTTCCTCAGTAAATTTAATTACAAATATTAGCCACCCAAGGGGTCATCGTGCTAGTAAACCGAAAAATGTTGTACCTGACAACTTTTCAAAAATTTATCTTGTTTTTGCGTATATTTTTTATGTCTGACTTCACCAGTAATAAACTTAATTTTCAAATGTGCGTCATAATAAACTTTTCCTGAACTTTTTTATTGGATTGAAATAAAATATATGTGATACTAATCTAATTTTTTTAGCTGGAAAGCAGCTACGTTTTTGTTTTATCTAAATGGGTGTAGTGTAATTTTAAGGAAAATGGGAACTATCTTTCACAAAAGACCTTTCACATACAAACAAAAGGAGCAATATCTCAGTAACATTGTTGTACCGTTCATTTGAATTGAGATTTTTTTATATTTTTATTTTTAATGGGGTTCGCCTGTTAAATTTTTTTTTAAAAAAAATTGCATTTAAATTTAGTTTTGTTAATTCGTGTCTATTTATTAAACAATGGAACTAACAAAAGTGAGATAAGATTTAAACAATAGAAATAGGATTGAGCTTACAAAAAAAAAAATAGAAAAATGTTTGAATTCTCATCTTTTTCATTCAATTCGGGATTTTAAACAATTTTTTTCATTATTTATGTTTTTACAGGTATGTATGGTAATTAACCAGTAAAATTTCAGTATTTTTTAAGAAAAAAAAGAATACATGCATTTGAACATAAATTTTCTTAAATTTTTACAAAGATCATATATTCTAAATGTCTAAAATATGAGAAAAATTGAAAAACGACAGAGGATTATTTTAACCGAATCATCCAATTTCAAAGTTCCATATTTTCAAAGATAGACGATGAATTATGATAAATAATACATAAATAAAAAGAAAAACTGCAGAAATTTTATATCGTGAAAAAAAGATGGATTTCGTGTGTTCTCCATGAAGCTATTTCACTAAAGTAGTTTTAGAAGCTTTTTTGGAGCTTCTTCGCAGTTCAATCGGTCGCAGTGGACCAGATAGCTACACGTAAGTCATTTGATATGGGCTCATGCGATTTTATTCTTCGGGGTTTGTAAAAGATTAAGTATATGTACCACCGTTACCCACAAATTTATGTGATCTTAAAAAACGTGTTTCTGTGCAATCAATTCCCACTGACACTTTTTAACGTGTTTGGCAGGAATTTACATAATGAATTCACATCATACGCGTATCTAAGGAAAGTTGTATCAACCATATTTAACAAAAAACTTCCATATTTTCCCATTGCATTCATGTATTACATATCATTCGATTTCTTTATTTATGAAAATATGGAATTTTGAAATCGAAAGAATTGACTTGAATAACCCTGTATTAAAGAAGCAAACTTTTATCTCCAGAAAATGACATTCATAGCAATACAACTGAATTATTTAGCGATGAAAATTCAGAGAGCTAGATGAGGCATTTAATAAAAATACAAGAGTAAATCTAAAACAAATCAATTTTAAATAGATTACATTCTGCTAAAACTTGCAACACCAGAAAAAATACATTTAATTGAATAAGGTTATTTTTATAAAATTATAATTAAATTAGCATAAATCTACGAAATTCAGGTCACGAATAATTCTTCAGAATCCAATTTCTTCCAAGATTAAAAAGAAAATTCAATTAAATTTCTATCCGTTATAATAATTTATTTCTGTTAGTTTAAAATCGCAGAATAATTTGCTCTAAATCTGCGAAACGTTAGTATAATATTTGTATAATAATTTATTCAAAAATATTCAAGAACAAATTATTTTTTGTCATTTTGCTTTATTGATATGATATAAGCAATCCCAACTCATTTAAACATTTCAATCTTGCATGTTATATAAAACAATAAAGAAAAAATTAAATTAAAATAAAGATTAAAAAAGTCTCAAGACAATTTCTTGCAATAAATAAATCATGTTTTTTCGAAAAACTATTTAAAAGAAGAAAAATATTAACGTACTTTAAATTTCTAAAATACAGAGATTTCATGATTGTCATTTGGCAGAGAGTTGTACTTACTTTTTGGTGGACATAAGATACTTGGCGAGGAAGTCGTAGGTTGGCTCCTGGTACGCCGAACTGTCAGCTAAGGAGAAGCCCAAAAGAAGAAAGAGAGCTATTAGATGTTTCTTTTAATCGTGTTTGCAAAATAAAACAAACACTTTCGAGAATACACAATCAAATAAAGAGAAATATATATATATATATATATACAATGAAAATACTAAATAAAGTAAATCAAATGCAATCTCTATATTGATATATGCGGCAATAAAAATATTTAATTCTCGTAAAGTCTCGCTTTTACGGTCAATTTGGCGTCAAAGTGATTTATACTATTTTTTCAACTCTAAAAGACAAGAAGAATGTTGAAAAAAGGTATATTATTTTGAAAAACTTGAATTATTGAGCAAACAGTTGCGAAAAAAAACCAAGTATTGTAACATGTCAATTTTTTTACTGCTTTGATCTCTTTTTTGTCCTCTAGATCCTCTAAATTCAAAATTCCAAGCAGTTTTCTTCACTTTTCCGGGAAGTATTGTTGGCCAAAGTTTATGCTCCTTCATCTCGAAATCTCAAGGGGCCGTTCGCTATTGTATAAATATTAATTATCGTTCATTTATAACGTGTAGTTAAAAAAAGGGGGTGGAGGAATTATAAATCGCTTGAGCAAAATATTCTAGCGCATGGTCCTTTGAACGTTTTTTACGAATATCTGAAATTTACCAAATTTTTGAATGAAATTCGGAACAAAAGCTATTTAAATTATTTTCTACCTAATTCTGCAATATATTGTTTCCTATAATGAAAATTTTCTTTTCAGAAGTTAATTCATTACGTTAATGTTAAGTTAATTAATCCTTTAATGGCATTATTTAATTAATTTTTAAGACATTAACGAAAAAATCAAATTTATTCAGTAAGGATCAGAACTGCAAAATTATTACAAGTATGTTCTTTTACGAACATATTGCGTTTTTTGTATTGTTTATGCTTTTTTCAGTAGACTTTCGATTTATTTTACCTCTCAGGAGCTTTTCTTCTTTAGGGAAGTGTGTGTGTTGTATTTCTATTCCAATAAAGCTTACTGTCTTTGGTAAATATGGGTGATGTTTCCCCGGGATATCCTACAGATTCTTCTCTTTTTCCGATCCTCCTCATTGTTAACAAGTTTAAAACTTTTCCAGTCTTTTTAAAATCTTTTTTCACAATTTTTTTTTAAAAAAATGTTTGTCGCAGATAGCCAGATTTGGCTCTTGCGTCATAAACCCCTGTCACTCACTTACTTTTTTCATTTCTTACTAATTACCGAAATGTTCTCTGGACACCAACGTGAAAAAAAACATGTATTGAAACCTCAATATGTGTGTGTGTTTCTAAAAGAACATAAAAGAATACATATTATCGCTTATACTAAGTTAATAACATGGTTAAATAACATTTTTTATCCTTAAAAGAACAAAAATAAATCCTTTCAATAACAATAACTGTTTCTCAATCAACTATAATGATTAAGCTACTATCATTAACGTGTTTATAAAATCTTGAACAGCAAACTCAATGTCTTATCTTTCTAAATTTAAACAGAAAACGTTGACTGATCATAATTGATTTTATATACAGTGATTACATTTCAAAATATGTTCACACTCATATGAAGACCTTCACAAAATTATTAACTAAATTTTTATAAGGAAAAAATAGTATATAGGAAAACCAATTTCAAATCTCTTGTTTAATTTTTATGCTTACTCACATGAAAATCAATTAATGAATAATATTTGATGTTTCCGATGCTTTTTATTCTCTTTCAATTCTCTATTCTGTTCCAGACCAATTATGTAAATAAGTGATTAATAAGATTTCCAGTGCACGCGCAAGAGCCAAGGCTGGGCTGCATTTGTTTCAACTATTTTTATCTTTTTTAAAATTCTAAATTAGACTGAAAAGTAAAATGTTATCAAGGACCTTTGTCAAACACTTCATTTTTGTTTACGAGGTTGTGGACGATTTTGTATTGTGCCATTTAACCTGTTATGCATCTTATTTCCGCAAGAAAATTCCAACAGTTAGTTTTTTTTTTCTTCTTAAGTTTCTAGCATGTACATTTTCTGCTGTGTAAATACATTGTACACTTTATTTAATCTTTAATTCAAAATTATGTAAATCTTATGTTATTTTGTCAATAAATGCTCAGTGCGGGGGTGATTGTCTCTCTGGGGGTCGGTTTGAAATTCTAAGCCCTTTGGGTGAGCTCAGTCCCTTGAGTATTCTGCCAATAATTCTCTCTTCATCTTGGAGGCTGGTCGTAACGGTTAGTATCATTGTCTCTAAATGCAACGTTGATTAATAATCAATCAATGAACATGTATCATTTCTAAAGACGTGTTTTTCATGATGTATTGATAAAAATAATTTTTAATTGTATGTAGTAACTCTAACAATGCTGCCACTCAAGTTGAAAGAAGTATGCGATAGTTAATATATAATTGCTGTGATAATAATACGCTTCATAATTAGATATGCTCTAGAAACATAACCAGAGGAACCTTGATTTCCTAGAAATTAGATTAAACATAAAATTTCTTTTCAAATACGTCAAAGAAGTTTTTCAGTTTGGCTTGTGGAACCGATTCCAATTAATTAAAAATGACCCAATTCGTTTCTCCCCATTTTCCATTTAATATTCTAAGCAAATACTGCAAAAAATGAATTACCCATTTGTTAGCATTTTTCAGTTCTTTTTTTTAATTAAATAATCTCGAACCAAATACAAACTAAAAGAATAAGGTACTCTTAAAATAACTCGAAAAGAAATAATTGTATTTTAAAAACAATTTTTTAGAGTTCAGGACGTTGTCAAAAAATTTACTGATGAAGTACATTAGCAATAACAAATTCTGAAAATTTTCTTAGTCGAAATATTTAATGTTTAAATAAATCGAGAAAAACGTTACATAAATAATATATTTTGGAGAAATTCAAACTGGATTCCTCCTCCCTATTTCTTTGTTTAAGCAATCTCACATCTTAAAAATGCTTATTATTTCCATTAAGTATATTTACACCTCCCCCTTCTTTTTCATATCTTTTTTATGTACTTATAAATATTCATCTCATTTCCTATTGATGATGTTTTAATGTTTCTTTGATTGCAATTATCTTAATTGCCTAGTAATTCCAGCTTTGTGAACACTGTTTGATTTAATTAAAGACGTATTTAATTCACACTCTCCCGAGCGTAAGAACTTGGTTAAGTAGTTTTCTTCTTTTTTCTTTCAACCCAAACTATGTTTGTAAAGGAGAAAAAGAAAAAAAAAAAATGTAAATACTTTTTTGTCGCTTTGGGATTTCTAGTTTTCCGCTGTGAACACACGAACTGTACGAGGGAAACAATGCTGATTTCTCAAGGGTAAAATTAAAAATATCGGAACTTACTTATGATAAATGTTGGATTCAAATGAAAAAAGAAGCGTGCCCCCGATGATTTACAGATAAGCGTGAGAAAATACTTATAAAAAAAATAAACTTTTGAAAGTATTTTACGAATGCCAAAAAAAAGGAAGGAAAAAAGTTGTGTTTTTGGAACTTGATTTTTGGAAAATGCTGGAAATAAAAGCAAAAGAAAAAAAAAAAAGGGAGGAGGGGAATGCTTTGATTCAAATCTTTGGAATAATTGCTAACTCTTTCAGATTGTTCTCAGCGGAATAATTGCACAAATTTCTTTAAATGAGAGTAAGTTAATAACTATCGGCAAAGAAAAATGGAAGATATCTTCTTATCAGAAACAGAATGTGAAAGTGCGTATAAAAGTTACCATTTTCCAACATACCATTAAAAGTTTCACGAATGATTGATTTTAATCAACAAATTAAAAGCGAGGGAAAATCAAAGAAAAGAAAAGATATTCATTTGATCATAACGAAAAACCATTTTTATATCTTCTTATTATTTAATAACAGGAGGTGAGAATTTTTTAAGACTGAAATGGGCTCAAAGCCAATTGTATTCCAATAAAGCCACGACAAATAGTAATTCAATATTTCCAAATCAATCAGAATCTAATATAGACCACAACTAATCGTAATCCAAAAAAGAAAGCATGGATTAATTGTTAACGTCACACTTTGAAGCAACACGAAATGTATCTTTAATATAAATCTCCGATAACGAATGTTTACATTGGTGGCGAACTTCGCCATTTTGAACCTCGGTCAAGTGACAAGGGCGACATACGAGTAGGCACCCTAAGCTTCCACACCACACCTAAGCCACGACTGGAAGCCTCGGTAGTTTTAGCGTGTATCGAAGTCGCTAATCGATGGGTTTTCTATGAATTCAGGACTCAAACTAACGCTCCGAGGAAAGAACGCCGGAATCAAGCTCGCGTCAATGACCACTCAATTACCGCAGCCGCTCCAATATGACAGCAATGGATTATAATGGATTATGGCTATGAATCAAGTCATTTTGAACTTTGATCAAGTGACGACACATGAGCTGGCAATTTACTCTCCAAACAACCTCACCGATGAGAGGATTTGAAGCCTCCACATGCTTAATGTGTATTAGCTCTATTACACGGTAGGTCTTAAGAATATTTTATTTTGTTTGGATTACAGTTTGAACAAATGTTTTATTCATCTTAGCCATATTTGGATCCTGCGCTATAAACCTTAACTGTCGCTCATCTCACTCTCATAACTCATGAAAGCCTTCATTATTCCTCATAAATGATAATCAGGATTCGAGCTATAAGACCAAAATTATAAGAAAAAATGTTCTTACAACCCAACATCCCACGTCATGAGGCTGTTGCAAAATTTCGTCTTTTGAAGGACCATGACTGTCTAGGAGAACACCTCCATCGTATCCAAACTGTCCTCTTTGTGATATGGAGGAGCCACTGAATCGGGCTCACCTCCATCGTATCCAAACTGTC
>BMAW01088314.1:0-17387 GCA_019974015.1 Nephila pilipes
TTTTACATAGTTCCAATATATAAGTATTAGGTAGGAAGATTTCTGAATATTTTTAGTGTATAACTTTTGCTTTATTCTTGTTTATTTCTTAAGTTTAAATTGAGTGTCGTAAGCCTTGTAGTAGTGTATTCTAGTTTATTTGTGTAGTTAAGATTTAGAGTCGTAAACGTCTTAATAATTAATTTTAGTTTTTATTTATACATTTAGTTAGTTTTTCGTAATCTTATCCTATATATTTGCACAAAGATGGCTTACAGTATCGAAAGTAGACCATTGAATTTGAAGGCATTCTCAATGATGGATATTTACAAGTACAGTGAACGTTTTTCAAAACAATCGGGAAATAGAAGTATTCTGACGAAATTACGAAAAGGTTTCAAACTTTTTCAAGATAAATTTGTCTCCTCTATTTCATTTTCCGAGCCTGAGTTTCAGGGGAACGGTTTCTTCACTGTACGTGCGAAAGTCCGAGCAGAGATGAAAACACGTGTGGTATATTATCCATCTGCAGATATATTACCAACTTGTGAGGTAAGTTTTAAATTATCATCATCTATCTATAAATGTTAAAATTGTCAACATATAGTATTTGTGAATATTTTTTTTTTTTTATATTAACTTTTTTTTTTACTTATTACAAGCTCAAGCATGATTTTTATTTTTCAAAAGTAAAGTATCATTAGAATTAATTTTGGACTAAATTATTTTCTGTCTTCAGCAAGTTACATTTTCATTTAATATTTCAGAATAATAATTTTTTTTGTACAAACATTACTTATTAACTGACATTTTAGTTGCATAATGTAATAATAGTTTACATGACCATAAAAATATATTTTTTAAATTGAACTGTTGAGTAATTTAATGCAGTAATTAATTGTGCAGAAAATTTATATTTATGCTGAAACTGAAATTTATTCTAATAGATTAAAATTTTGCAACTATTTTTATTCTAATATAATAATCATTTTTAACCACATGAAAAAGGATTGTGAATGGTCAAATTGTTATTACTTAGTATTTCTGAATATTTTTCTTTATATATTAACATTGTTACTTATTACAAGCTCATCCTATGATTGTTACATTTCAAAAGTACAGTAACATTAATTAAAATTTGGATAGTTAGTAATGTAGCTCTAACAGTATATAATTATTTACTTTTTATAGTTTTATTTTATTTCATAATTACTTTTTCCTGATTGAGTATTTTCAAATCTAACATATTTAATTATTAATTTTATAATTCATATTATAATTTTTTCTTCTTTTTATTGTAGATTTTAAATGCAAGATGCACTTGCCCTGCTGGGAAAGATCCTGCCTTTTGTAAACATACATTTGCTCTATTGCATGCTATTGATGATTACATTAAGAAGGAAATGTTTTCAGCACCCACAGAAAGGTTGCAAACTTGGCACCAGCCAAGGCCAACCAAAAAAGATCCGTCAGAGTCTAGTCTGTTGTTTAAGTGTAGATGCGAAAAAACACCAACACCAGACAGCAATAAATTTGCGTTTAAAAAAATGAGAGGTATATTTGCCACCCCTTTCGCTGAATCAGTTATAAGTGTGAATAAAATTAGGTTCGATAAAACCCTTTCTTTGCCTGCTGCTGTTTGCAGTGCAAAAATTGCTTTCGATATACCAAATATGAATATTTCTGAAGCATTATTTTTCCACCAGCATTACTTTAGAAATATTGAAGAATTGGTGGAAATAGAACAAAGAACTGTTCACCAGAATAGCAGTGAGTGGCGGCAAGAAAGGAAGCTTCGCATTACTGCAAGCGATGCGAAATCTATTTTCAACCGAGTGGCTAATTTTGAAGCATTAGCCACTCAAATTTTGAAGAAAAAAAATAGCTCTATCGAGCATATACCAGCGGTTAAATATGGACTGGAAATGGAGGACATAGTACGGTCTATGGTTCAACACATGCATCCACAGAGTATAGTCCGAAAAACTGGTCTGGTCATTCATCCATTAGATCAATATATTGCTGCCTCTCCTGATGGATTGATTAGATCAGGTGAGGACTATAAGCTGTTGGAAATTAAATGCATTTTCAAACCAGATGGTAGTTCCCTAGAAGAACTCATCAGTAAACGGTCTGACTTTTGTTTATCCAATACTAATGGTTTCATTTCCTTAAAAAGAAATCATAAATATTACTTCCAAATTCAATGCCAGTTGGCTGTTACAAACCTTCAGCAATGCTTGTTTATAATATTTTGTAACAATAAATTAACCAAAGAAAAAATATATTCAGAAACTATCAATTTTGATTGTCAGTTATGGGAGGAATGTTTAGAAAAGTTCAGGAATTTTTTCTTGAACTTTTACCTTCCTCTAATAATGGAATAGAAAATTTTAATATTCATTATAAAAATTATATTTCAAAATTATATTTAAATATTCTTAGTTTAAAAATAGGAAAATTATTGTATCTTAATATTCATTATAAAAATTACATTTCAAAATTATATTTAAATATTCTTAGTTTAAAAATAGGAAAATTAATGTATCTTAAAATCATATTAAAATATTCTTCTTAATGGAAATAAAACCATTGGGAAGGGTAACAATTGTCAAACAATCTGATAACTGCATGGAAAAAATTTGATATATTTGTTTTTAATTTTAAATTGTTTGGCAATCTTTGTTGGTTTATACGTAGAGAATTTTCAAATTTTATTGAATAATTAGTGTAAAAGTATTGAACTAATGTTAAAAAATTGCATATTTGAAATGTTATATTGCAATACTTTCAATAATAGGAACATCCATATCAAATGTTTCCGCATTCTCTTGTCTATCATGCCACTCTTCCATGTAAACAAGTCTTGTATTCGTATAATATGTTCGCTTTTTAACGTGTTTAATTTCTTATACTTATATCTTAAAAATTGTATTTGTATTAATGTATTGTAATTATCTTTGTATAGGCTATATTTGTAATATTACATTATTTTAAAATTTGAATAAAGTCAAATTGTAAGCTATGTTTTAATATTTATTTTATAAAATAGCACCATAGTATTTAAAAAGTAGTGTTGTTGAATTTTAAGATTTGCCACTTTGCTATATTTTTTTTAGATGACTATTTTGGAATCTAATGTTCATAACTCATAATGACTTGGTGGAAGGAACCACAACTTGTTTGTATTTGAATTTTTAAAAAATGGGATTTTTATATAAAAAAATCCTAATATATTAGGGTTTAAATATTATAACTTGGTTTTTATATAAATGATAGGTGCACCATATTATTTATTACACAAACTCATATTTAAATATAATTTAATAAATTATAAAAACACTTATAAATTTAAACCATAGGATGAAGCTGAGCAAATTATCCAGCGCTTTATTCAATATACGAAATATTTTTATTTATAATCCAATCGCATTCATTCATTAAAGTCCTGAGCTAAATATTTATTATTCCATGGTTTTAGTAAGGTTATTCAGATATAATATAAAAGGACTTGATATTTATATGTTTATTTATATAATTTAACCACTTGAATTAACTTTAAGTATATGAATATTTTTTTAAAAAATATGCTCCTGCTGAGACGAAGTAAATATGGAGTTCTGTTAATGGTGGGAAGAAACAATCATATTTGCACAATATAACAGATTGTTAAATATGAAGTTGTATATGGAATTTACATAGCCATATTTCTTTTTCATGTGCTTAGAATGATTCCTACATCTACTTAAATGTTTTTCTTTATAAAACATTAACAATTTAGGATTAACTTATTATTTTTTAAAAAGAATGTATCAGAAGTAAACAGCTAACATATACAGAAATACTATGTTAACACATAGCATACTAAATAGTTTATTCAGAAAAAATATTTTGAAAAAATAAACATTTTTATTCCAGTTATAAGCTTTCAACTTAATTCCAAAAATAAGATTAAAATATGAACAATTCAACACGAAATGAACTGTAGCAAAAAGCTGTGTATACAATAAATAGTACAAGAAACATTTTTTAAAAAGACATGACAATGTCATAAATATATAAGTATATTATTTGAAAATATTCATTCATATATATAAATTTATTTACACATTACACAGCAATTTAATAAAATGACTAAAAAATTGAAAAAAACTAAATTGGAATCCATTCAATTTGTTAGTTTATAGTAGAGTGATCGAATACACTTAAGCCACACAATATTTCAAAATAAAGATGAAATTTTAGATAATGTTAAATATTATGAAGTTTAAATAATAAAAATTTATAATTAAATAATATGATAAATTTATTTATATATTACATGACAATTTAATAAACAAATAACTGAAAAATAATTAACATATGGAATAATTAAAATTTTTATAATTCTTAAATTATTCAAGTACACTATATTTTTACATATTAGGTCACTTGAATCAAAGGCGCGTGAAAATTGCACAACATGCATGCTATGAAAAAAACCATGTGAACATGTGGCAAACATCTGTATGGTAAAGCACCTTCAAAATATTTATATTGCTTTACCCTCGAGATAGCTCTTTCCACTGTTACTCGCATGTTGGATAGTTGAGAATTACTAACCATTTCAGCTAGCTCGAACTGAATTTTATCCTTCAGGAATATTGGGCATTGCAATTTGCAACCGATGCTCTCCAATTCTTCTGAAATCAAGAAGCCTTTGTCAGCCATTACAACATCATTTGGCTCTAAACGATCCATCAGTTTACTTTTTAGAAAGAGCTGTTTGTCAGATATGCTTCCACAATATAGTGGAGATATGAAACTTATTGCTCCATTTGGCGTGATACCAATCATGCCTTTTAAGGTATTGGTATTTTTGTAACGGCTGAAAGTCAGTTGTTGCTCCATGGGGCTACTTGGTTTCTGAATTGGGAACTCGGTGCAGTCAACAATAATTCTAACATCTTTATTACCAAACCTGAATGGTAGTGGCATGTATTCGATCACCATACTTTTTGATGGAAAAATGTCCAGTAATTTTAATTTTGCGTACATTATTGCTGTCACATAATTAAAATCACGAGACACAGTAGAATCTGAAATTTCAAACAAAACAGATAAAAATTCATTTGAAATCCCAGTTCTGAGTTTTATAAAAAATAGAAAAAACCGATCAATTGGTCTTCTATTTGTGTTTTTTTTGCAAATCCGTTTCAATAATTAAAAATTCAAAAAAATCAAAAAATCTTTCCCGTGTAAAACCTGTCAAAGCTTTCATTTTAGTGTCGTCTTTAATGTTTTCTGGAACAAATTTTTTCTCTTCCAGCATAATTTTTAAATCCTTAAGTTCAGCTTCTTTTTCAGCTAACAAGTCGATCACTTCACTGAAAGAAACAGTCTGTGTTCCGACGCTAACTTTACTGGACTCTTTTTCCCTGGAAGGAAGAAGTATATTTTGAATTTTGTGTTTTTTATACATAATTTTTGAAAGAAATAATAACAATTGTCTTAAAAATCCTTACATTGTGGTTGAGATTTCAGCTCTTTCCATTCCTACATTTGCTTCAGTTGAGGTAGATGCTGCATATCTGTTATTTTCATAAAAATGTAAAAAGTTTATTTTAATTTTTATATTGTAAAATACTTGTTTAATATATATTATTGCTTTAAATTATACTTTATGTTCTCATTTTATATAATTTAATGCAGAATTGGCTTTGTTAGTTAACTACTTTATAAATGTAACAAACAATAGAATTAAAAGATGGAAAAATAAATTTATACAGTAAAGGATTAAAATCTCAAAAATATTGCAGAAAGGAATATTTTTGAAAAATATATATAATCTATACTAATCATAAAATATATATAGCCTATATTAATGATAAATTAGCATTCTAACTCAATTTAAATACACTAACTTTCAAAGGTCATAACTTTATTCTACAGCATAATGCTAAATAAATTTTTAAGAACTATAACTTCAGTCAATTAACATATTTACACTTGACTGCATGTTTTTATTATAAAAGTTATGGTAAGTGAAAAATATTTTCTTTGAAATACTTACGTTTCTGTAGAGGTTGTTGGCAGGCATCTATCCAGTACTCTTCTAGAAGATGTAGCTTTGGAAAATACAAAAATGGTTGGTATGGAGCCCGGCTTCAGCTGTCTACGATTAGTAAACGGCTGGTATTCAAAACAACTTTCGTCGAAGTGATCCGAGTATATTTTCGAGTATGGCGATGGCTGAAAATTATCACGTCGTAGCATTTTCACCCATGTTTTGACGAGAGATAAATTTTTTAAAGGAAAACCGAAGAACGATTTAGTTCTACAGTCTTTCCTGTCTTTTTTATTTTTGCATCCATATGCTACACAATATGACATTTTTTGTAGCAGTAGTAACAAGCTCAAGTAGTAAAAAAAGCAGTTAACACTTGCACAACAGTGATGTTTATGTTTGGCGGGATACACGTGCTCTCTACATCATATGATCTTGACGTCACATGAATTTCGCCCATTGCTAGTGCTATTGTAAGGTTTTGGAATAGTATTGTAAAAGGTAGTAAATAATATTTGGAGGTGATTGTAGGTAGTTGTCGATGTTTCTTCAACATGATTGATGTGATCTTCCTTGCCAGGTTCTTCGTTGACCATGAAAGAGTTTTCTAGAGATACCGCAAAGAGATTTGCTTTATTAAGATTGTTATGAATGAGTCCATTGTTACCAATGAGAGGGGGGGATGACAGTGGGAGAAAAATTGCAGGATTTAACAAATCTATGGATGGAGTTATCTTCTATTGTAGCAGTTTGAAGTTGGTTATTGATAATATTGCTTCTATGGAGGAGTTCTTTTCTGATTTCGCGCTGTAATCTGTCGAGGAGAGCCTTGTGAGGGGGAGGGGGTATCTGGTTTTTTGCCAAAGTTTTCTTTGCTTGTTCTTCTCAGTGATTTTGTTTCTGAGAGCAGGAGGAATAGTTGAGGGTGTTGAATGAATAACTTTAAATTTGCTGGCTTGGTTTATTGCAGAGTTAATGGCAGTGATGAGAGATGAGATGGAGCGTCGATATCAACTGTGGAGTTGATTTGAGGGTTTCCAGGGATAGAGTGGTGTAGGATTTGTTGATAGGAGTTCCAGTTTGTAAATTGATAGGTGGTAGGAGAAAGGTAGGGGAAGTTGCGGGTATCAAAGGTAGGTGAGGTGCACTGTTTCATGGTCACTAGATAGGTCTGGTTTAGTTTCGACAGAGATGTTTTCAGGACCGGACGAGAGGCAAAAATCAAGAGTTGCATGTTTGAAGTTAACACAGGAGGCAATCCAGGTGGGTGAAATTTTTTTTAAGTTGGAGCTATTAATGAAGTTGTATCACTGTCGTTGGATGTAGGGCTCCAGGAGTGGTGTTTAGAATTAAAGTCACCAATGACGAGGAAGTTTGGTCCATTGCGGAAAACTTTCCTCAATTCTGGGATGTATTTGGCTGGATTACGCTTAGATGGGGGTCTATAAATACAGCATATTGTAAAGAATTCATTATTTTCGAGGTTGATATTGATGGTGGTCTGTTCAAAGGTTTCTATTCGGATATTAAGTCTATGGTGAGTTATAGATTTTTTAATAAGGATAGAAGGTTCCCCCACCTTTGTGCGTGAGACGATCTGATCTGTGAGTGATGTAATTAGCAAAATTAAGTTGATCACAGGGCCTGAGGAAAGTTTCCTGGAGGGAGAGGATGTCCGGTTATTGGAGCGAATAAAATTTTCTAATTCTGGCACACGGGCATGCAGCCCATCAGCATTCCAGAAAATTATGTATAAATTATTAAAGCTATTGTTGTATCTAATCATTAAAAAGTGAAATCAACTTCAAGGAGGCTGACACAAGCCATATATTTATCGGCTTTTGACAGGTTTGAGTTCGATATTTGAATAAAGGATTTGAAGGTAGAAAGCATATCTTGGACTTGTGGAGTCTTGAGTTGGGTATATAGCATGGAGAGTGATGAAGCTGGCGTGATTGAGGTGGGTGGAGTGAAGGAGAAAGGTATTGTTGGTGCTGGTGTGGCAGTCTGGACTTGTTGTGCATGAAGGAGGGTGGCTTGTTGTTTAATTCTCTCTTCCCAGACATTGATGGTAGGAGTGGGTGGAATTGTAGTTGTAGTTTCAGTTGTGGTTCCTTCTCTTTTAGGTTTCGGTTTATTTTTAGGGCAACCAAGGAAGTTTGCGGGATGTGCACCCTCGCAGTGGCATCATTTTGGTGGTTGGTCGACAGGTTTTTGACATTGTTTTGTAATTTACTCGGCAGCACACATAAGGCATTTGGGTGGTCTGTAACAATGGAGGGAGTTGTGGAAAAGGCCTTGACACCTGTAGCATTGTGGTGGACCAAGTTTTTTCTTTAGGACTTCAACTTTGATTTTGATGGAGTAGATTTCAGTTATGTTGAAGATGTTTTTATTTTCTTCGGACTTGGGGAGAGAGACCAGGAAGAGAGGCATTAGGAGATCGGAGTGTTTGTTGATCATAGCGAAACATTCGTTTATCTTGAAGATTTTAGAGGTGAGGTCGTCTAATATCTCATTAATTGGCATGTCAACTGGCTTTCCGCGGAGGATAACTTTCAATGCTTTTTCGGTAGATAATTGGTACGTGAAGGCTGAGAGATTATGATGCTCGATATATCTGCGAATAGTGATATGTGCTGCAGGTGTCTGGAGAAAAAATTTTAGGCTGGTACCAACGAGGCGGGCAGAAATTTTCAAGTTTGTCATGTGTTTGAGTTTTTTTAGGAGGGCAGTAGAGTTTGTAACATTATCAATTGTTATTAGATGTGCAGAGGGAGTTTTTGAAGTTTGCTGGGTAGTAGGTGTGTTAGCACTTAGTGGAAGTGTGGAGCTGTGGAAGTACTTGGTTGGGCTGCAGGTTTGTTCACAGAGCAAGGTTTCCCTGTGTGCTTGGCTTTTTTAGAGTTTTTCTTGTTTTAGCTAGTGAATTTGGGTTGGAGTGGTGAAATCAGTATTAGTTTCATCATCGACTTCAATGTCAACAGTTGAATCTTCAATGCCTAGAGTTGAATCTGTTATAAAAAATTTTCATCTGTCTTGTTTTGGTATTCTCGATTTCTCTTATTGAAATTTCCTTGTTTGGCGGGTGATAATTTGGAATGGTACTGGCCTGTAATAACCCAGGCAGTGCAGAGGTTGTTGAACTGTCCAAGTTCATTTTTTTATTTCCTCTTTGTTTTATAAAGGAGTATTTAAAATGTGTTTCTTCAATAAGAATTCCTAAGATTGTTGCCGATCTCAAGTTTAAAGTTTTCGTTTGGGAAAACGAGGATGCTGGGAATTTGATTGAGTTTTTTCTTGATGAATAAGTTTAAGTTTGCCAACTAAGTAAGAGGTACTACAACTATTTTAAATTTTCACGATAGTATGCGTACCAATACAACCTCAAGAATACACCTCCCTGATTGGAGTTATTCCCATTTCTGGTGTAGAACTCGTGGTTTCCTGTGGTAATCAAAATCTGAGGTGGCGATGCTGCTGACTGATTTTATTTCTACCACTTGGGTAGAATCAATGATGGAGAGTAAGGATAAGTTTGAAGGAAGAAAAATCTTCGATCAAAAAGCGCCATTCACAGAGAACGAGAAATCAAGTTGAAAAAAAGATGGGAAAAACTAACAGCGGAGAATGTGGACGAAGAGAACAATTCCTCGGACATGCTAACTGAGTCCTATCAAAATTCGAAAACGATTTTACTGTAATCATTGTAATTAGTAAATAAAGTAACACAAAACTTAAGGTGCACCAATGACACACGAGAAACAGTCTCAGGACGACGCAACCAATAAGCTCTCTTCCAACCATATGCTCTGTCAAAGGTTGCCACTCTCATCAGATTGGGAGAAATGATTTGATGGCTTCCGATTGGTGGACTCCATAAACAGTTTCAGGGCTGCCAGAAAGGTTTTTGATTAATACACCGATTCGCCCAGCCCACTGATTTCTCGAAATTCAAAAGTGAGAGTTTCATTTCCTCTCTCTTTCTCTCTTGAGGGAATGAAATGTTAATTTCATAAAAACTTAGTCTCATTTTCACGAGTATTCTTATTTATAAAAAAAATGTACATTGTAATAACAGGAATATGAACTAATTACTTAGTAGTAAGCAATCTGCTAGTAAGTCCATCAAATCGATTTTGTAGGAAGTGCGCCATTTATTTGGGAATTATCTGAAATTTTAAGGCTCCAAACACATATAATTTGCTTTAATTAGACTCAGATGTTGAGAGGCAGAAGTTTCGACAGACGATTAAAACGCCTTTCCGCTTTTATGTTAATACATTGTGTTAGAAATTACAGAAAAAAGAACGTGTCCTTTAACAATGTTCTCCGAAGTATATATGCGGTATATGCTTTATATATTTTTATATGTAGTATTTTATATACTTAATATCTTATATTTATGTATTAATATACTTAATTTCTGCACTACTCCCGTAATCTGACATTTCGCCTTTCTTACAAGGTCAGTAATCCATAACAGTTTGAAATCTACTTTTGCAATAGAACAATATAAGTAATCGATACAAAGCAGTATATTTATTGTAGTTTGAGTTATTCCGTGTTTTCGAAGCTCTTTTTTGCATTCACAGTATTTAATTTTATATATTAATGCATTGATCTTGAAAGAAATGACTGTTATTCGTTATTCTTGATAATCTGGCTTTGTTTTAGTCCAATATTATTTGGATTGATGAAAGACTGCACTATTTTATGAATGTATGCATATATTTATGTGTGTATGTGTATAACTTTTCTTTGTATGTATTTATATATATATGTGTGTGTGTAACGTATTTACTTAAATGTTTGTGCAATAGTAATGAATCATTCCATACATGGCCGAAACACTTTCATTTCCATGTTATAGCAGACTTTAGTCGGGCTTCGGCCACCAGAGGCTGAAACGAAATTACCATAAAAATCTCAAATGATCATCAGAGAGAGAGGACGAGCGTAAAGAGAAGAGTAGTAAGGTAATGAGTATGAGAAGAAAGAGCGTTTTTCGCTGTGTTTTGCTATTTATATGAGGGAAAATTCAATTAAACGTCAGAGTCCACAAAGTCTAATTGGGGGGGGACTTTCAGGGAAGATAAGTATAGACTTAAAGTCTGGTAGGGATAATCCCTACAGGTCTGTTCCATGGGAAGAGAGCATTGTCAGCGAATTTTTTAGAACACGTGATTGAATTAATTAAAAAGAATAGGAATTGTATCAGGAAATACGAATGGACATTATCGTTTAAAAGAGAGAATGGGAAAATTTAGTAAATTAAATTATTTAGGTGAGAAATCAATGGAAATTAAGTTAAATCATTACAATTTTCCCCCCTCCGTAAGACGCGGATGTGCATTGGGCCCTAACACACAACCGCACCTTTTCGGAGAGTCCAACAAAAGCATTAAAATTTAGATTAAGAATTATTCTCGACATTTCTACTTGAAAAGATTGATCTCTGAAAGACCCTTCATAGTTACAAACACAACTACTTACAAAGAATGACTAAAAAATTTTTTAAAAAAATACATATGAATATGTTATGTAAACATCAATTAATTGAAATATTTCCGCACAAAAATATCTCTCATAATCATATATAAGGTAAATAATAACATGTCACAATGAGTTTTATGGAACATGAATAAAGTAATACATTGCAAATACCATAAATGAAAATAAAACAATTTTAATTTGATGGTTTCAGTCCACAAAGTAAAAGTCCAATCTTAAATTGGAATGTATACCAATGTTTATGCAGTCCATCAAAATTCAAATAGATAAAATACTTAAAAATTAAAATAAAGAAATGTTATGCAAAATTATCAATATACCAGCATTCATGTGGTTTTCCACATAATAAAAATATACAAATTTCATGAACACAGGCAAAAGAAGAAAAAATATCTTTGTGAATAGACTCTATGTGAAAACAAAATACAATAGAAATTGTTTGTATTGTTTGTGGCTCTACTTGAACCACAGAGGACCACAGTAAAAATTATAGTGGTATATGAACCACAGGACACTCATTTGGACAAAGCCAAAATATAAGAGGGTTGCTTTCATTTTTACTCATGCTCCCTATCAACTGGATAGAAACCATGAGCAAAAGGAAATTCATGTGAGACTGGTCCCTAAGCTCGAAAAAACAATGTGGTCGATATATTTTTGTAGAACGTTGAAATGCATTTTTGTAGAGCGTTGAAGTACCTCGCACTTCTTCCACTTGCCTTCGGTCGGGACCAGCCAGATTTTGGACAAGTTGAGTACTTAACACTAGCACTCGGGGGTGGGGTGGGGGTAGATTCTCATGCTTCTGTACAACTACTGATATTTTCAATCTTGTTATGACAGCAATCACAAAGCCAAAAAACTCCTAAGAGTGAAAACAGTAAATGAACAGAAGGAGGAAAACAAAATGGCAGAATTTTCTTTTCTTTTTTTGTAATTATTGTTTAATTATTACTAACATTTATTTACTTTTTACTTTCATTATTATTTTATAAGTTACTTTTCACTTTCATTATTAATTTATAATAAGTTACTTTTTACTTTTATTATTATTTTATGAGTTACTTTTTACTTTCATTATTATTTATAAGTTACTTTTTACTTTCATTATTATTTTATAAGTTAAAGTATTATTTATTCATGACTTTCATTATTATTTTATAAGTTAAAGTATTATTTATTATTCTTAATTTTAATTCTTCTGGAGGAAAATAAGATCTTAACTTTGAAACATGAACAATATCAGTACATTTCTTAGTTACAGCATTTGGTTTAGTTATTTCATAATTTATATCAGAAAGTTTATTTACAATTTCATAGGATCCTGAAAAACTGGCGACAATTTTTGACTATTTGGATAATTAAATTCTTCATATATCACATTTTCATCCGGTTGAAACGGAGAATCTATGAAACGAGCATCATATCTAATTTTATTTTTACCATGATAATTAATAGTATTAATTTTAGTCAATGTTCTTGCTTCTTCTATTGGAGGGTAAACCTGGTTTTGAATTAATGGAGGAATATATGGTAAAGTGCCATATAACAAATATGCAGGAGGAAATTTTTTAACAGAATGTGGTGTTGAATTATATTCATTAATTACTTTTTCTAAAAGTTTAGTCCAAGGAATTTTAGAATCAGAGGAATTAACTTTACTTTTTAATTTAGTTACAATAGATTGATTCACACGTTCACATTTTCCATTCGTTTGTGGGTGATGTGAAGAAGTTAATAAATGTTTGATATTATAATTTCTAAGAAAATGTTTGAATCTAGATGAGGGGAAAGCACCATTTATATCAGTTAACAATTTAGATGGCATTTTGATTTGAAAAATTTGTTTTAAAATATTAATATAAGTATCAGAATTTTCCTTTTTCGATGGAAAAGCCCAAACATGTCTAGTTGCATGATCAATTACTATATGAAGATATTTTTTTTTAGAATTTTTAAAATTTAATTCTTCAAAAATTTTAAAAAAAAAAAAAAAAAGACATTCAAAAGGTTGATCCGTGGGGGGAGCAGTCTCTAAAAGACCAAATCTATTTTATCTATTTTTTTTATTTAGTTGACAAACATGACAATGTTTGACAAAAGCTAAAATATCTTGATTAATATGAGGCCAATAATATTGGGGAGTAATTAGATTTATCTTTTTTTGAGTACCTGAATGTCCAAATTGCCCATGAGCATTTTGCAAAAATTTTCTCCTGAGAGAAAAATGTACAACTATTTTAACTAAGTTTTGCTTTTTCAGTACAAGTACATCATCATTTTTTTTTATGTTCTGCATTAAATAAATTATCTAAATTTGAAAATATTTTATCTCATCTCGTTCAAATAAATGCACAATGTGTTGGATATATTGGGCTGCAGAATGCCTTGATAACATGTCAGCTTCAACATTAGCTGTTCTTTTAAATATTTAACTTCATAATCAAACATGCTTAATTTTAAAGACCATCTAAATAATCGACCCCTTAAATTTTTTACATTTTTAACCAAACAAGAGCAGCATGATCTGTAAGAATAATGAATGTTTTCCCATGTAAGTAATAATAAAATATAACAAGGGCCTCTACTATAGCCAAACATTCCAATTCAGTTATACAATAATTTTGATCATATTTTGTTAAAATTCTAGAATGATATGATACAGGATGTAATTTATCAGAACTATCAGGTTGTTTTAAAACAGCTCCAATAGCTATTTGTGAAGCATCACAAAACACATGAAGTGGTAATTTAGAATCATATAATTGCAAAACAGGTTTAGTTATTAATTTAGATTTTAACACTTCAAAAGATTTTTGACATTGATCTATAATTGTTGATCTTTTTTAAGAAGATTATTTAAAGGTTCTCTAATTTTAGCATAACAATCAATAAATTTACTCTAAACATTTACAGAACCAAGAAAACTTTGAAGTTGTTAGACATTTTTTGGAGGTTGTAACTTTCTAATGCTTTCAATGTTATGATAATTTGGAGAGATGCATCCTTCTCTGGCCCAATAACCCAAAAAATTAATTTTATCTTTTGAAAAAACACATTTTGAAAATTTTAACTTAATATTTTCTACTTGACACATGTTAAAGATTTGTTTTAGGTGATCCTATTGTTCTTCTAAGGAGTTAGAAAAAACCACTATGTCACCAAAATAGTGACATGCAAATTTTGAAAATTTATATTTGCTTAGGATATTACGATTTGTGCGATTAAATATTGCTGGTGCATTTTTAAAGCCAAAAGGTAAGACTTGGAATTCATATAAGCCTTCAGTGGTCACAAAAGCAAGTTTATGTTTATCTTTCTCATGAAGGGGTATGTGCCAGTAACCAGATGCAAGGTCCAGGGTTGAGAAAATTTTAGCATGGGTTAATTTGTCTAATAAAGAATAAATTCTTGGTAAAGGTTCAGCATCAGTTTTACACAGAACATTCACTTTGCGATAATCAACGCACAACCTACTTTTCCTATTTTCGTCTCTTTTATAAGCTAAAGTTACAGGGGAGGAATAATTACTAGTAGATTCTGTAATTAATCCAGCATTCAATAAATTTTTTATTTGTTTATTAATTTCCTCTTCATCAGTTGATGATGTTCTGTAAGCTCTTTGAGAGACTGGTAAGTCAGAGGTCATTACAATTCTAGGGGGTTCTATTCTAATTTGACCAACATCATACTTACTTTTAGCAAAAATATGCGAATATTCAAATACAAGAGACAACACAGAATCAGATAGTTCTTTTACAATCAAAGGTGGAAAAATGTCCTCTGAGGTACTGACTATACTACACAGAGGGTCCCTTGTTTTTCTGATTTCTTTTAATACATGTAAAGATATTTGTTTTTTATTCTTAGTATGCAAATTTCTAATAATTTTTTCATTTTGCATTATTCTATTTTTACTACAATCAATAATTAAATTAAAAAGACTACAATCTGGGAGTCCTAAAATTATGTAAGGTAAATGGTTATCAATAATATATAATCTTATTTTTTTCTTTATTTCTCCAATTTTTAAATATGTCTCACGCATTTGTTTCAATTGGAAATTGCCATGGGCTTGGTTTACTTTTATAGGACTAGTCTTCTTTCTCTTTAAGTGAAGTTTGTTGACAATATCTTGCAGAAATAAGTGAGACAGTGGATCCTGTGTCAATAACAACATTGATATTGTCAAGTAAAATAAGTAAATATCCCAAGTTAGCTAGGCTTGGGTTTGTCAAAGTAGGTGATTTGGCTGAGAGGTGTCCGGACACTAATAATTGTCATTGTATTGGGCCCTGAGCCTCAGTAAAGGTGTTTTGATTTTCCCTAAAGTTTTGTTCAGAACTAACAAGGTTTCCTGTGCACTGGGAAACAGAGTTAGACATGGGTACATGGTCAAAAAATTAGGTGGTCTCAAAGGACATGTTTGTGACCAATGATATGCATTAAAAATGCCTTGTCTTGTGCAAAATTTACATGGTAAAGGTGGCAGCCCCTGCTGAAAATGAGAATTGGGATTTGGTCTAATGTTAAAAGGTGGACGATGATTAGAAAAATTGTTCGGATGTGGTCTAGAGTAATTTTGGAAATTAGGCCTGAAATAGTTGGGTGGTCGAGGTAAAAATGAGGTTGATTGTCTGGACGTAAAAGAAACGGGTGGTCTATTATAATGATTTGGTCTACTTCTAACTCTGGGTTCATTACTTCTGAACCTACTCGATTCAGGAGTAGATTCTTGTATTTTGAAAAGTTTAGTCACCACTGTGAGCCATTCTGATGGGGAGTCAGGTGTGTTTATGGTTACTAATTGTTTTAAATCTGTAAGTAATCCATCTATTAAACCTTCTAAAATAAGTTGAGGTGAAAGTCCCAATTTTCTGACACAATTTAATTTTTTATGAAAATAATCTGCTAAGGTTTAGTTCGATTGAAATTAAGTTGGGAAAAATCAGTAAAATTCGTTACACTGGGCTCAAGAAAATTTTCAGTTAAAACACAACAAAGATCATTAAAATTGGTAATATCCAAGCATGAATTAATATACTGAGTTAATGCTGAGCCCTACAGAAAGTTTTAAATATGTGTAAGTTTCTACTCCTCATCTTTGTGATTTTCTGTACATGCCTGTTTAAAATGGTTTAACCACAATTCCATTTTGATCCCAGTGTCAGGATCAAAGGGAATTATTGGAATTTCAGTTTTCAATTTCTCATTCTGGGAGTCAATTGTTCCCTTGTCATTTTCTGAATTTTTAGGATTACTTTCACTTTCCATATCTATGTAATAATTGTTTACTACCTTATTTGATCTTAATAACATTGATTAACTCTTAAATAACATTGTAAATACAGCAATTTTAAAATTATAAGAAACATATGATATAGTACTTTTCAAAACCACATAATTAAATTTTAAAATATATTAAGTTTTTATATTTCATAAAAACTAAGTATCAAAAATTAAACCAATAACAATTTTAATTAAATATCAAGCAATATTATTATCACAATTATCATCTTAAATCAATATAACAACTTTCATAAAATCATTCACACATTATCATATTTCTGATTGGTTAATTTCGCTTACTTTGTATTACAATAGCAATATTTCAATTTCTATAGTAAAAAAAAATGTTACATTAAAGAATTCCGAAATATCACTGCTACATGCGCACTTTTCATTTGATTATATACATCAAAATAAAATATTTTTCACTTCCATAGAATTAAGTTTTAAACTATAATGAATATAAAATGTGCAAAATGTCATATGTTTTTTGAGTTATTTGTTTAAAAAAAAAAGAAAGATATATGGAAAACTTAGCTGCAGCACTAAAGTTGACACA
>BMAW01088316.1:0-16858 GCA_019974015.1 Nephila pilipes
CCTCTTGTGCCATAACTAGATTCAATTATTAAACACTAAGACACAACAACTAATCAAAGAGACACTAGAACAATATTTATGGAATTTATTAACTTATATTTACTTTGAAAACAACTCACTATGCTCTCCTGGGGAATATTTCAAGTAACTAAATTGAACCCACCAATAGTAATCTAACAGACTCTTACCAGTAATCCTTCCTCGACTGCAATTTAGATTCTGGATCAACTGTTGAAAACAGCAGTAATTAAACCTCTTGCAACAATCTTTAATTTAACCCTCTATTTCAACCTCTATTTCCACTTCTCCTTCAGCTTATCTATAACTTCAGCTTCATTTCTCGTTCAGCCTCTCTATCGCGACTTTCAGTCGGAGTTTATATATTTCCTAATATTCCCTCTTCACTTCATTTATACCCGCTTTACATAATCACGTTTCATTTTTAGTTGGGCAAAGGTTGTTTAGCAAAAGCAATCAATCCTAATTAAAAGTCCTCAAGGTTAGTGAAGAGAAACCAATGTCACAAATGAATATGTTCGAATGAAAAAATAGTAAGAATTTATATTACTTTTTGCTACAGAGAAGAAACAAATTTATTAATAAATAAACGTTACCAGAATTAAATATTTTAAATATTATTTTTAAATGTATAATTAAATAGCTATGTCTAGTGATTGGTTAATATTAATTGTATTTTCAGTATATAGTTACATGCAATGTGTGCATTTAATGATTTATGTTTTAAAACTAGTATGCTTGTTTTTGAGAGAAGATAAAAATTGCGATGATTGTGGCGATTGAGATATAATTGTAATTGATTGATATTTTTCAAGATAAACATTCAAATATGCTTTATTTTAAGAAATCTGTTGGAATAACTATGTACTGATCTCAAAAAGTTAAAATGCATTTAGCCTTTTGCATCTAATTTTTAGTAACTAATAGGAAACATTAAATTTTTTAAAATATTTTTTAAACAGTTTTTGATGTACTTTTTTTCCCAATATGATCATTTGGAATGAGTTAAAAGTGAAGAATTATTTTTTATGAAAAAAATTATCTTTTTGATGATATAAAATTCAATATTTATGAGTTAAAATTAAATATATTAATTTTAATAAGAAGTATGCCCCCCCCCTTAATTTGTAAAGTATTACCTGCATCTACGTATCATGTTGTTAGAATTACATTATGGGAGAATGAAATGGATAGCAACGTCCACACATGGAACAATTCTTGTTCTTACATATTTAACGACCTCTGAGGAAAACTGGCTAGGAAGCATTCTTAAATATTCTCTACAGCCTTACTATCCTGAGATTAACCTGGCTATTCACCATCCTGATCCTCAAGATATTCGTTTATGAGTTTGTCTTGGTGAGGTAGAAATTATCATCTATTAGAATAAAATTATTATAATTAACAACAGCGCATAGGGATATAAATGAAGCAAAGATCTGATCCTTCTATTCCATAGCAGTACGAGATCCTGTTTGACATACATGAAATCACCCAGGGAGATTTCATTCTAAGCCATGATTTTACTTCCCATACATCTGTAATTCTCAGTAATGTTAGATCCTATGCGTTATTCTTCCAGGTCAGCACATTTATTGACACAATCTCAGAAGTAAAGAAGGACTCATCTGTGAGAAGTACAGATGGTCGTTGCTGTCTGGTCCAGGTAACTTACTTTCATTCCTTCTGTAAACTTGAAATTTTGCGTCGCCTATTAAGAGTGCAGTGTGCAATGTCCTTCACTTTATATAAGTGTGCTCATAGTAGCAGCAGATATTTAAATTCCTGTTTCAGCCCAATAATATAAAATGAAATAATTCATAACGTTCATTGTCTAGAAGGTGATAGTGACTGAAATTTGTGATTGACTACTTTACACTGAAGTTTTAGATTTGAAATCCATCTTAAAGGCTTTAGACATAGCTATGAGACGCATTAAGATCTTGGATGTATGAGCTTGTTGTAACCAAATTTACGCCTCAAGCAATTAAGTTAGCGACAGAACTGACACCTCGAGTACAGGTAATATGTTTAATAATGTATTGAAAATATTCTTTATGATAAACCATTATAAACAAATTGCTGTAAAATTATGGTAATGTAATTATATAGAATTTGTAGAGATATATTTTTTGAATGAAGTATAAATATTCATATACTTTATTTTATACATGTTTGAAATGGTAACTTTAATATTGAGAAATAAGTAGTTTTTTCGTGTTATATACTTGTATCCTTTCTCAAGTTATTTACATCACAATTTGCTTATTCCTTTGTTATTACAAAATAGTTCTTTCTTCAAACAATAAATCAAATATGAAAGTCTTAAATTAAATTCCGTTTTTCAAATTTGAAAGTTCCTACTTGTATCGTTATCTTACTCAAATCAGATATGCATGTGTACATTTTCTTCCTCAACTTTTATGTTTTATCCTTCTAAACAAATTGAACAAACAAAGTCTGTAAAACGATGTGAGGCTCAGAGGGAAATTTATGAATTTTGGAACGTTTTTTTTATTGCTTTACTGATATGTGTTTTTCTTTCCTTTTATTTTATCATGTTGTTCCATTTGCTCTTGAGTATAAAAGAAAAACATTTAAGCACAATCCATTATTCTACCTTTCAATTGAAGATTTCTGCATAAAATCATACAAAAAAGCATATGTTTTCTTATTGGGACATACGTTAGTTTTAGTTAATATATTTGTAAAAACCAATTTTCATCAAAATAATTACAATCGAAAATTGTGTTTAAAATATTAATTAAAAATATTTTTACAGTTGAATAGATACCATCTTCCGATTTCTTAAGAAAAATACTTTTTTCTACTAAAAATAAGTTCATTATTAAAAATTTTAATAACAAAACTAGAAGAAAACTATTTTAAAATATTTCTTCAAATTGTTAACATGATTCACCTAATAGTTCAAATATTTGAAAAGAGATTCATTTCCTTTATGGAAAAAAGAAAATTTGACATTCTTTTTTTAAAAATTGTCACACGTATACATAAGAAAAAAAATCAAAACATAATGTAGATATTTTAAGATATTACGAAATGTTGAATGATGAGTAAATGGAAATTATTTAAGATATTACGAAATGTTGAATGATGAGTAAATGGAAATTATTTAAGATATTACGAAATGGTGAATGATGAGTAAATTGAGATATTTTAAGATATTTCATGAGTAAATGGTAGATATTTTAAGATATTACTAAGTTTCTGAACTCATTTTGAGCTAGACATTAACACATGGTTGTCTTGCAATTCCAGCTATCCTCTGCTTACTTAAATATTTCATTTCATTCTTTGCATTAATTAATTTTGTCAATGTTTCAAAGGCATTCATTATTTTATCCAAATTACAGAAAGTTAGAAAGCAAAAGGTCTCAAAATTCTATTATTGTTAAATATTAAAAATGGTTTAAAATTGCTTACATACATGTTTTCATTTATTCCTTTGCATTGATATTTTTAAATGTCTCAAATGCCTTTATTATTTTAACAAAATTACAGAAATTTGGAGAGCCAAAGGTCCTTGTATTTGGAACTACTATTATTGTCAATTATTAATAATGGCTTAAAATTGGATACAGTATTTAAAACAGCAATTTATCTACAAATAAAGTTAACATATGAAAAAAGGTAAGGAAATATATTTTGCTTTTATTTTACTTGGAATGGTTCTGAATATTCTGATTTAACTACATGGACCAATAAAAAAATGAAGATATATTTTTAACGTTATTAAAAGTTTAAAGAAAAGTTTATATGTATAAATAATAAAGCAATATTAGCATCTGCATTCATTTTTCTAAAATCTATATTATCAACATATTATATTTTTAAATTTTGCATGCGAAACTAAATTCGTTGATTTAATCAAATTTCCTTACATTTTTTATAAACAACAATATTCTAGAAAATGGAATCAGTCCTTAAATTAATTTCATCATTGTAAAACTAACCATTTATATATCATTTATATAGTCAAAAAAGAAAAAAAAATTACATACATTAAAACTTCAAAGTATTCCAAAGTAAGCATAGACGCCTCCTTCAATAGGCATGTTTTATATCTTACAGATGAATAAGTTTCAGATATATTTATGAGTTAAGCTCATTCCAAAACATTTTGCATGCCTTTTCAGTGGAGACCAACAAGTATAACTGAATAACTATATGCATAACCTCAAGGTATATCAAAGCAAAAGTTTCTCATATTTTTCTGTTAACCCGTTTCCATCCACGGAAATTGATAGACTTTCAGACAATTTATAAAGTAATGTAAAATCTAGCTTCTGAAGATTTCTGTACACATTTCTAAGGAGAAATGTCAAATATATCTGTTTTTGCAATCCCCTAATACATAAATCACAGGGCCTTATTCTAAGCTATTTCCTCCACAATAGTCTCAGTAATATTTAAAATTATTGGAGTTGCATTTTATTTATGGCCTCACATAATTCAAATTAATATTCTTCCAGTCTTTTCTACATGAACAAAACTATTTGATTTCATGCTTTTAATTATTTTAACGGTAATTATTGTTTGTATTTCCATATCTACATCTACATAGAAGTATCAATGTCTTCCTTCAACATTAATTATATCGTGTCCAAAGGTGTATACCATGCAATCATGCTTTAATTAAAGTTCTGAAATTCCTCATAAGGCTCTGTAAGAATGACAATTTAAGTGCAACTAACTTGTATGTATCCTACATTCCTTCTGAGTCGTTAAATGACTACCATGTTCATTTGGGAAGTTGTCTGGAAATTTAGTATTTGGCTAGTTAACCACCACTCAGCGTGGACACTAGCTAATAATCAGCGCCCTTACCCCAATTGATACAAAAACAGATATGGGCACCACATGATGGAATTTCTTAGGCCCGACTATATTTTACCTTTAACTAATCCTGTATGCGGATACTAATGATTTCTCGTATGCACTTACTGTTACGTAGAGTATGATACAACTTAGCAGGGGTTACTTATGGCTTTTAAAGAAAACGTGAACATATTGATAAGATTTCTTCAAATTAATTTCTGGACTTCTAATAATAATTGTAATTTAAAGTTAGTACATTTACTATATCAACATGATAAATATCATTATTTCCCAGATAAATTCCTTTTTCTATACTCCCCACTTGCTTCGAATCAATTGCTGTTATTTTTCATATCGAGTGAAATTAGTGAATTTGTATTAAATAATTTCTTATAAAACTAAAAGAATTTTTTTTTCTTGAAGCAATATATCACAAAAATTATTACGCTATGAATTCACAAGGAGTAAAATACTTGAAATGATTCATTTCTTAGATATAATTGGAATATTTCCCAGAGAAAGTACCCTCACTGCGGGTTGGAATATAATTGGTTTCTTTCCAAGTTTTAGTTTCTTTATTTCAGGAAGATGCATCGGATGGAAAATAATGCTTTCTTATTGAATTAATAGGCTCAACACATTTCTCTGGGAAAATATGTAATTCTAAATTCTATATATATCTATATATATATTTGTATTCTGCAACTCCTTCATTGTAAAATTAAACTTCTTTATGAACCCCAGCTATTCTCCATAATTTGAGTCTTAGAAAGACATCATAAAAACGATGAGTAGCATGTAATGAGTTTGGGAACAAGAACATTTTTATTCGTTATTGGATGGAAAACTTTTGATAATGCACTGATTACATGATTTGAATAGTTAAAATGATTTGAAATACGTGAATAAATGTTTTTTAAATGATAATGTTATCCTTAGATGAAACGCTATGCTATTTACGTCTGTTAATCATGGAGCAATTACATAACATTTCCGATTTTTATCTTTTATTAGCTTTAGTTCATGCCATTAAACTACGGAAGTAGATAAATGGAAATTCTATCATGTATTTTCGCAGAAAAATTGCATTTATTATATGCTATTGTATTGTTTGAACTGTTATTGTTATATATGTCAGAAAAGATAATTTCCGTTACGCTTTTAAAATCAGTTCCTATTATTGTTTTACTAAACATACGTTTTATACACTAATTTTAATATTACGATAAAATTAAATCAAATTCTTTTTCAAGAATGATGAAATAAAAATGCAAAATAAACTATATGTGTTCGTTGTACATTTTTGAGTGTTTCCAAAGAATTGTTTTCGAGTTTTACACCATTTAGAACAGTATTACAATTTTAAAGATGGAATCTTATAATAATTTTAGAAAATTTTGCTTTATAGGAACGCAAATTTCAGGTATTACTGAATGTTAATTGCTTTGAAAAAAAAATCAAAATATAGTCGAATGCAGTGAACAATTTTTATTTTGGCAATAGCTTTTTATACGTGTTATACAATTCAGAATATCATAATATTTCAACTAATTTGAAATATAAAATAAATCTTTTTATTCTATTTAAATTTGATATGTAAAGTACTTTCATATGCTTTAGTAAGGGAATCCATACAGAGTAAGTGATTTTAAAATTTGCAAAATCAAATAATTATCACTTTATTTACTTCAAGCATAATGTATTGTCATTTATCACACAGTAGCTTCCAAACATATACTGTAATAAAAAAATGAATAAGAATATATATTGTTTTAATTTAATTAATGTATTTTGAAAATGTTTGATGTACATCTTTATAACTCTGAAAATAATATAATACTTCAAAGCTTCAATTAAACCACATAACATACGTAATACAATAATGCAAAAGGAACGAAACTTCATATATGATTAGTGACATGATAATATGATTATTGAGTTTCAATCATATTATGATCATTAAAATATACTTATTTAGAGAAATACTATTATTCAAAATTTAATAACTCTATAATTAAAAGAATGGCCCGGTATAAATTATTATTCACTTAAAATTTAATTAAGATTTATACAATATGCGCGTATCCAATTAGAATGCATATGGATGATGTTATATCAGATATTTAAAATATATATCTAAGGCAAATTATTTCATTGTACCAAAAATATTTATGACTTATGATAGATCTGCTATATTTGTGACCGTATCTTTATTACCTTATTTGTCTCTCATCTTAAAAATTAGACAAATCGCAAAACCCAAAGTACAACTTAATTCCATGCACAGATAAAGAAATTAAAATAATATCAAAAAACTCATTTTTGGAATCTAATCAATTCCTTTTCAAAATTTTATTTACTACTTCTCTATTAAGGAGGATATTCTATATTAGTTCACTGTACCTTGCCGCGGGTATTAACAACTTCTCTAAGATATCACTCTTACCGTAATATGCTACGATTTAATCCACAATAGAGTTAACTTGATCAAATAGTCCTGGGTCCTAGTCTTTATAGATCCCACGGACACGTAACTCCCACGCATAATCTTAGGCTTCAGACTAGCAATCTTGCTATTACTATAATCTTTCTATATCTCTATCAAATCCATTTCATATATCGCTAATCTCAGATGTCTATCAAAGGTAGTTTACTAGTAGAACATGTTTCTAATTCATATGGAATAAAATAAAAATAAAAAAAAAAAAAAACTTCAAATCATTTGAAACTCAAGACAAGAAAATGCAATTTTAGTACATTTACACATACTTCTTGGTAATAAATTTTAAATTTTGGGTGTTATTTTTGCTCCGTGTTTTAACACTTCTTAGCAACAAATATAGAGTGATTCAGAAAAGACAAACACTTTAAAAGATGATAATATATACTAGTACAAACAATTTTCATCAAGGAATACATGGTGTAAAATGAAACGCAAACGCACTTGCACGCGTCGAAGTGGCTTTTCCAGGACACGCTAAAACCGCATTCCTGCTATGTGTTATCGGGAGAGAAAGAATATCATGCTTGCAAATGTAACCATGGATAGAAGAAGAAATCATAAGTAAATCTACATCACAGTGAATAAAAGATGCCGACTTCAGTCATGTGAAGTTATTCAAATGAGCAATCATTATAACAGTGGTAAAGTATGGGATAATGGCGCACTTGATTAAGATAAAAAAAAAACAGACATTCATTTCCTTTTAGGAGCTGCACACGGAAGTACATAGAGGCAGTTTGAATGAGCGGAGAGCATTTTTTCTCACAGGCAATTGCCCTAACCGAAAGCATTTTTGGACTCTGCAACTCATTGAAAGGGGAAGCTTTTTTTGTTTCCAGATTGATGCAGGTTGTACAGTTACTGCTTACGGTTTCTTCTTCGGTACCAGATTGTAAGTGTATACATGTTGTTGTTTTTCTCCCAGTGATAGATTCGTTTGATTGGAATCCGCACGAGAATCAATGCGGGAGCTATTGGCGATGGACTTCGTAATTTTGAACCTCGGTTAAATGATGAGTACACACTCGCCGAAAGGAAGAACATTGAGCCACGATAGATTTAATGTACTTTAGCCTCGGTTACACGTGCGGGATATAAAATTGATCCAGGCTCGAACCCATGATTCGACGAAAAACGCAGGCTGCAAATCAACGACCACGAAAACTAGGCTACCGCAACCACTTCCTTCTTTTGAAACACAACAGAAAAGTAATTTTAACGTTTATGGATCGTGTTACGTGAGTTTAACATCAGACAATCTATTATTTCATGAAAATTGTTTATTTAGGTGTATTTAGGTGTAAAATCTAACTTGTTAAATTTTTCACATATTTTCCGAACCTCCTGTATACGTAATTCATGTTATACAAACAATGAAAAAGAAAATTGAAGTAGTATTAAATTTTCGATGATACTTAGGCACGGAAAAAGAAAATTGATATTGATTGTTTTTATAAATATTAAATGAAACAATGCAATTTAATGAAGTAAACGAAAAGGGAATACATCAAAGATAAATCTAAGTAACTCTCAAAATAAAATAAAATGCTATTTAAACAATAGCAATTGTGAAAAAAATTTTAATCTCGGCTTTTTACCCCGAATTTTATAAATATTATACACTTTTTAGATATTTATGAATTATCACTCACTATGTTCTTTTTTAGAAATACCCTTTTAAATTTTTAATTTAAGAAATATCGATTTTTTAATCGGTAAGTGAGAGCTACA
The DNA here is from genome assembly GCA_019974015.1 of Nephila pilipes. NCBI lineage: Eukaryota > Metazoa > Arthropoda > Arachnida > Araneae > Nephilidae > Nephila > Nephila pilipes. The sequence goes on from BMAW01088316.1 coordinate 9,092, forward strand.
ATAAAGTGTGAAGTAAAATAACCTTTGATCAGTAAAATTAAATAACTGCATTTAAGTTTAATCAGATGACATAGATACAAGCATAATGAGTTGTAAGCTGTAATTTTGCTATATATCAAGAATATATTTTAAGAATAATGAACAGTATTAGAGTACAGTATCAGTAGATGTAATTTCATCATAGAACAATTACAAATATCTTGCAGCAATTTTCATAACTTCACTGCTTCTATTGTTTCCAAATTATAAAATGCTAAATAATTCTTTTTTTTTTGTTTTTCAGTAACCAATAAAACTACATTGAAAAAATCATCTCTACCTTTATTCTTGTTGATTTTCAAATACAATATCGTTTGTAAATTATATTTATCAACGATTTATCAAGAAAAGGGAATACAATAACATAATATCCACCAATTATAAACAGTAAACATTACCAAACTTATCAAGTTATTTCTAAAAATGTAATTGAATAAAACTTGTAGATTATTTCTGAAAAAACATGTTACTTAAGCATTTCAGTAATCAAATTGAACATCCAGACAGTTTGATCTTTTTTCTCCTAATCATCAGACAAATAAAAAAAAATGTTTTGAGTATTCTGTGAAAGTAATATTTGCTTTCATTAATTTTCTAACACGAGACCAATAAAAACTGCTTTTGATGATACGCTCCGCTACACGCAATCTATCCATTAACTTACTTTAAAGATTGTTTGAACTGTCTATCACGATTTTATTCTATTTTTGTCCCATTTTTTGTTCCTTTAGTCTTTATGTCTCAAAGTACTTAGCAATATTCGTTATGTAATCAGCACTGTCCAACGTGTCAAGAAAAAAATTAGACTAAAAATAAGTAAATGGCTGACAAAACTTGCTTGAAGTCAAAGACATATATGTTTTTAAGGCTACACAGTACCCTAAAAATGACAAATTTATCGAAAAATTTTTTTTTGCATTTTCCTGTAGCCCATACATTTGGGAATCTTGGCCCCAAATCTTAGATCTATTAACCAATTAGTTTTTAAGATATTTGAAGTTTTCTGAGCATTGTCAGTCACTATTTTTGACAGCTGAGGGGGGCGTGGTTAGTTTCGGTTTCATTTTAAAGCATTTTTCCATTCTTAAATTTAATTAATTACTGATATTTTTTAAATAATATCGATACTTGCAGAGAAGTAGATATTAACTTCAACTTTCACTACTAAAATCATTAATGTTTGTTTATATTTTGAGTTCTTGATGTGCTTATAGTTACTTAGCCAAAATTGATTAGAAAAGGTATTTCTCAAGACCAATATTTATTCTGCATATAATTTATATAAGTTAAAAGCTATTTTAAATTGTTTAAGTGAAGTTTTTTCTGTTGAGAAAATGCCAAGGACAAAACTTTCGCAGCTTGAGAAGAGAATCAACATTTCTAAGAGATGGAGTACTGCTGATAATGACAATGCTAAAAACCTGCTTTAGTGGATATAACTACAAAACTTCAGAATACTTCTGCTACATATAAAAGTATCTTTCAAATTACATTATAGTGGATACTGAATGTTTGTTTACAGATAATTTTGGAATATTTGTAAGCAATATTTGCCATAGTGTATCTTTAAAACTTTGCTATGGTCAAAGAAATAGATTTGCATATAAAGTGAATGTTGTATGTGTTAATTGTGACCAAACCTAGAGTGAAACATGTTCATAACAATTAATTGATGCTATATTACATCAAATATCAAATGTTAGCAAGCATCAATTTTTTAATGTTCCATTTGATGTAAATATGATATTAGTGCAAGGTATGTTAAGTTTGTGACTTGGCTACTCATCGTTGGAAAAATTCTGCATGCATATGAATTGAAATATAATGTTTAGTAAAACTTAAAAGACATTATGAGCCAAAAGTTCTGATTGGACATCTTGTTGGGTCAAATCAGCCGTTGCTTTATATTCGTAAAGATGTCATTGAGGCGTAGGGCTCAAGGAATGATAAAGATATAGTCGGTATTGGAATGTCATATGATGGAAGCTGGTTGACAAGAGAACATACGTCAACGTCAAATATCGGAATAGGATATGTTATCGACTTGCTGACTGGCTTTGTGATAGACTACGAAGTAATGTCAAAGCGACGTGGAGAATGTGAACAGACTAAATTTGAGCTTGGAGAAGAAAGTGCTGAATTTCGTATTTGGTACAAAGGACAACAAAATGTTTGTAGTACAACACATGTCGTATCATCTAGTGCAATGGAAGTAAATGCAGCTGTGAAATTATGGGAAAGATCTGAGAGTATTAGTTTCCGGGACACAATCTTGCTCTTTGACTCTTGGTGTTTTTACCAGTTATCATTAGCACGTGGAAAAAAATCAGGTATTCACAAAGATTGGGTAAAAATAACAATCAACGAAGAATATTTGCCCAAAATCTTGCCTATTTATCAGAGATTAGCATCAACTGAATTATAAAGCACATGTGTCAGAGGTTTGACACACAATTCTAATGAAGCATTATATTCGATGATATGGGACAAATATTCCAAAGAAAATACAGCTTCTAGGAGTCGTGTTGATTGCCATGTCTAGTGCAATACCTGAATTTATTGTTGGAACATTAAAAGCTCTAAAAACATTTCAGGATGCTAATTGAATTTGTAACAAGTTTGTCATCAGAACATTTAGTGTACTTTACTCATTGTAGGAGAACCTATTTCAGAAAGAAAAGGAAATCTGCAAATTTTAAAGTTGCGCAGAAAAAAATAAAATTTGCTAAATTGCGTCGATTTAAAATTCAGAAAAAATTAGGTGCTATGTACAAACCTGGTAGTTTTTAACTTTTTTTAAACTTTTATTTATATCATTATTATTTTTTATAAGTGTATTGTGTTTTAAAACTTTTGTGAAATTATTATGTTAACTTTAAGCTGAATTATCTGTCATCGTAAAAAATGCTATATCGATATTTTGCAAAAACATATTTTGAATAAATAAAAATATTTGCCATAATATTTAATTAAAGTAGTGTTTTCATATATTATATAAGTAGTTAAATAATATATTAAAAATTTAGATCTTTGCAAGTATTATTAGTTTTTGTTTTATGCCTTTAAAAACTTTAAATGCATTTTTCTCAGACTTTTATTTTTGAAGATGTAAGTGTTTTCTAATCCCTAAGGCTTTTTTTTTGTTCAAGATAGAGTCTTGAAATTTTTTATACATACTGAGATATATGTGTTCTATAAAAGTTAGTATGGATTTAGGTCTGGGATCCCTAGTTATTTTTTTAAAAAATGTTAAAGTTAATATTTTAAAAATTTTCCTGTTTTTTCCAGGTTTAGCTAGAAAAATAATTATTAAAAATCAACAAGGGAACAGATTTTCAAATCCATACTAACTTTTGTTTGCAATAATGTATGAAATATAAATCACTCAAAATAATTAAAAAATTTCAAAAATTGTGTATTTTATAAGGGTTTAAAAAAACTTCAAAATTTTTACATTTTTTTAAATTTTAAAATAAGGACTAGTTAAATTGACTTTTTATTTTCAGAATCAGTTTAATAATATAGTATGAAAACAATACATAAGTTACTTTTAATATTACTGTCTCCAAAAAAAATTTTTGAAAAAGAGTACCGTGTAGCCTTAACGAAACGAAATATAGAACACTCACCTTTCAAGAGATTAATATTTGATAGCAATGCAAATGTCTTGCGTTTACAAAAAGTTATCCAAAAGAAAAGGCAGTTCTCCAAAAGAAACGGCGATTTCGTTTCATAGCATTGAAAAAGAATGTATCATGTTTCGTTATAAAGTTAGCTATAATGGGCTTGTAAACAGAGTATGGCTCTCACAGACGAGTGATGGGACTCTCTTGCAAATAAAATATTTGCATGAAATATAGTAAGCTAATACTATACTTTTCATCCAAAAGTAATAAATTTATTTTATTATCCATTACTAAGTTATTGTTAAATTTAAGCTGATTAATGTACAAAAGTGATAGTTTCATTTAATTTATTGTTAATTGAGAAAATTAATAATGTTATTTGAGAACACTAAAAAGCTAAAATTTTGAGCAAATTCTAAAAGAACAATTTTATAAAGCAAATATTTAAAAATAGATGTGTTTGCGAATGTTTTATTTTTTTTCTTCTCCTTAGCAGTTAGCTGGCCAAAGTTGGTTGATGACTTGTTAGGGCTGTTCGCATAAGATCTTTTAAATTCAAAATATTTGAAAAAAATCGATGTTAATATTTAATAAATTTATGCTGTATACGAACACTCACAAAAATACAGAGTGCCAAAAAACGAAATTAGTTTCAGTACATTTTTTTTTTTGTTAAAGGTATTTTTCCCAGAGCTTGTTTCCAAAATTTCACATGTATTGATTGACATGTTTTAAATCTTCATCTTGAAGTTTCTGTAACGCAAGCTCTACAACCGTATTATCTACAACACTAGCGGGGAAAAGGAGATCCTTTGTTCTATTTATTAATAAGAAAATAATTTTTTTATAAATGTAAATGATGACTTCAGTGCTCTTAAATCACTAAATTTTTTTGTTATATCTTCTGATAGTCTATTCAGCTTATATGTAGGATCTGTCCTTATGATTCTGCAGCCAAGTAATATTTGTAATAAATTTATAAGTCATAGGTAATGAGAGAAAGTTTTATGAACCAGGTCTTCTATTATTTTAATTTTGTTTTAAAATAAGAAGACACCCTATAATGATTAAGAATACATTTACCAATTCTTAAAACGATAAATTTTGTGATGTTAAATATTTTATTAAATCTGTTAAAAACAGTTAGAATCTTTGATTTCTGGGAAGGATTTTGTTGCTTCAACAGTAAATTGTTTAAATAGTTCTAAAAAATTTAAGAATTTAGATTACTGCTTATTTGTGGTTTAAGTTCGATATCCGTAGATTCTTATAAGAACTGACTCAGTAATAAGTAGTTCTCTAATTATTTTTGCAAGTTACTTACAACATCTTAAAAATAACAAAAATTCTCCTTTCCGAAGTAGGTCTTAAAGCAAGAATTTATTCTGTAAATTTGAATGGTAACTTATTTTCGGAATATAAACAGAAGCAATTATCGAAAATATTACTTTTAAAAAATACCTTTCAATTTTGCTTGAGAAATATTGAAAACCATAATACATTTGACTTCCGTTGTTACATCTGTCTCTTTGATAAATACTGACATAACTCTGATTTTGAGATCTTAATTTTGATTTTGAAGAGGATATTTTAGTCCTTTTAAATGTACGACCTGTAGGGAATTGTTTGCTTAAAGAACAATGATTTGATTGGTAATATACCTTAATATTATTTGCCTTGAACTATAATCAAGTTGCTGAACAACAAAGAACAAATTCTTTTTCACGCTCGAATTAATTTCTCCTGTTCTCCTATTTATATTTGCTTTCCTAGGTAACATAATTATTTCTTTAGATGGAAATTTTTAAGAAGGAAACAAGTAATTTTCTATTACCCATAAATTAACATATAGAATTTAAAAAAAACAATAATATTAAATCATAAGTCTATCAAATTATATCATTCGTTGAGGACAAACCATAATAAATAAATTATACACATAATAGAGTTTGAAGTGTTTTTATGGACGCCCCCTCAGCAACAAAATGTTAGCTGTCGATAAATTGCCAAAAGTAGCATCCCTTGATTTTCTGGTTGAATTTGGATTTCATGCAAAGCAGTCTTAAAATTTCTTCATGGAAATTAATCAATTTGGCGATTTTCAAAGTCGTGGTAAGAATGTGAACATCCACCAGGCAATCATCTGAATAAACCGTTTTTTGAAACATTCATTCCTGAAAGTGGCTTCGAAGATTATGTAGCTTGTTCATTCCTGTTATATTATGAGCTGTATTTAAAACCTAAATTATAAGAACTGTTAGACAATATCTATCTTGCAATTTTCTTTTATTTAAGCTAATAAGAGATGTAAAAGTATATTTTACGTTACTCGAAATAAATATATAAAATGGCTGTGTAATGCAATTATATTTATTTTTGGAAAATAAAATAAAAGTATTCGAAATTTATAGAGACGCTTTGAACAATTGAATTTGAATATAACTTTTAAAATATTAGGGTTATAAATATATTTATAGCTTAAGAGTTTGAATTGATTAATGTATCAAAATGTTGTTCCATGTTTGAATATAATTAGATAAATTATTTTTATGGAATCCAAAGCTTTTCTAAAGTAACAATAAATATCGTTAACCATACATATACCTATTTTTAAATCTAAATTAAAACTTTTCAGTATTTCAAGCTTACATTCATGAGTAATCTTTCACAATTTGTCACATTATTTGCAAAATTCACGAGAATTTTAAATTGAAATATATTTATAGGATTCAGTTCAATTTTTCTCTAATTCTGAAATCTATTTTTCTCCAAAAGTGAAATAAGTTGCTCATTATTCAATTAAAAGCTATTTAACAATCACTCGAAATATGTGCATTAATCACATTTGCATGAATTACATCTTTTATTTGGAAAATACTTATTTTCTGCTTCTTTTGAATTCGTTTTTATCATGACATTGTAACTATATTCTATTTAAAGTTTCTGTTGTTTAGTGTAATTCACTGATTTTAAGATATTTTCTAATTATATAAATATGTACATTGATTTTGTTCCATTAAATTCAACATATATATGTTTCTTAATATTATTTTGTAATTAATTTTTAATTTAAATGCAAAATTATATGAAAATTAAAAAAATAAATTTAACATAACAAATGCTATTGTAAAATTTTCTCATAAAATACATTATTTGGAAATACTTTTAAAAATGTATTAAAATAATAAGAAAATATTTTTAATAAATTCTAAAAAAATAGATGAGAAGTACTAAAATTCCTACCGAAATACTTAAAAAGAAAACTTCTAGAATAAATCATTTCAATATATACCCTCATAAGACTTTCTGGAGCTCTACAATTTAATATCTGGAAATCAACATAATTTTTTGTATAGTAAAGTGATATCGAGACAAAGACCAGTCATTTGATTGTGTGATGTCTGGAAATGACATATTTTGTAAATCTCCCAAAAGATGAGCATCCTACTTGCATTAATTACACTTGTCAATCAATTTGGCCACGAAAGCAGCAACTAATCACCAGAATATGCAAGAAATAACCCATTGAACACACCATGTTATGGGAAGGACTCGTTCAATATATCTTGGCACTAGAGCAATATATGTGATAGCTACTGTCTCAAGTTAGTTGATGTGATTACAGCTTTATGTGAAGACAGTTGGAAGGCTATCATAGGATTGTCATTGGTACAGCCTATAATTAAGACAGCTTGAATGTCTTTCTAGGTGTACGATTCCAATGGATTAGGGATCTAATTGTCTAAGGATAGTTCTCAGGATAGTTACGTTAAGTGGATTTAGTTGCGTTTATATTTAAATAATTATTTGATGGGAGGTTTTGTTGTGATGCTATGATTACTTGGTAGTATTTAGTAGAAATAAAGATGTTTTGTTTTGTTTTGTAAAATTTTGAACTGCTTATTTTTTTAGAATAGAACATAAAATTAAACTCTTATATTTGACTTAATTATTTTAAGGATGTGTTTGAATCAAAAGTTTGAATTTCAAGATTTTTCATGTAAATATGAGTTAGAGTTGTTATTAAAAATTAAAATAAATTAAGCTACTGTGTCAAATAAAATAAATTACACTATAGTATAAAATAAAATAAATTACACTA
>BMAW01088329.1:0-12990 GCA_019974015.1 Nephila pilipes
CTTCACAGAGTATGAGATGAAAATATACATAATAAGACATAGAAAATTAGGTTCTCAAACAAAGAAAGTGTTCTACAATCTATTTTTCTTCTTGGGGCTGCGGTAATCCAGTGGTCATGAACGTGGACTGGTGGTCGACCGTTTTCGTCGAGAGTCATGGGTTCGAGCCTTGATGCTGCAAAAGAATCACCGTCGTGTAGCCAGAGTTGTCGCGCTTTAAATCTATAGAGATTCAAAGTCTTCCTTTGATGAGGAGTGGAAGTTAGGAAAGGGATGTGCCAACTCAGGTGTTGTCCTGATCGCTTGGCTGAGGCTCAACATAACGATATCCGTCGCCAATAGCACTCACGTTGCTTCTCAGCGTGACGTTAATAAAACCAATCAACCATTTCTCTTCTTATTCTTAAGATTTTTTTTGCAAGTTTAAATATTTTTTTGTAAATTTTGGGAAACATCCCATCTGAAAAAATAAATGAGTTGAAATTGATAAAAGAATGGGAAGAACTTTTTAAAAAATTGAAAATTAAAGATCATGTAGAAGGAAAAAAAAGATTATACTGCATAGTTTTCCTTTTCTGGGCTTATGTTCATTTTTGATATGCATAAACCTTATTCAGATCACAATAGCAATGTTTAATAAGTAAATAAAAAAAAACCCGGAATGTTTCGAAGTTGAAACAAATATTTCGAGAAGGAATGTGAAATAGCCTTCAGATTTGTTTTAAAACCAAATGCCTTGTATTCAAATAGATCCATTCATTTAACCCCTTTATAAAAAGAAAAGATGTAATAATTTATATCCTTAATGCCCATCAAATAATGATGGAAGAAATGTTAAATAGTACTATAAATATTGTCTATATGACTAATGGAATTTTTTCTCTCTTGCTCACTTTCAAACACTTAATACAAAGCATAATTCATTACTACTACCCTTGTATGTAGAGTAGTAGAAATAAATCGTTCTTCTATTATGATGACAGATGCTTTATTTCCTTATGAAAGAAAGTTAAATATGCGCAATGCTTTTCTTTTTACACTGCATTAATCTCTTTATCGGTATTTGATCTCAATCGAAATATCTTGGAAAAAAATTCTGAGTAGTAAAAATTTACAAGTTGAAAGCCAAAGTCCATTTGTTTGATTTATTGAATGGGAATGTTATTATATTATTTAAAAAAAGAGGAGTGGAGATATTGAAATGAAATTAAAGATAATCATTCTGAAAGAAACATACGGAAATTTTTATGAAAAATGTGGAATTTCTTATTAAATCTCATATTATTATTATTATATCAATCGTTTAACCTTCAGTTTTTTGTAATTGTAGTTCATAATTTTTTTTATAACAATTTTCTGTTACCCATAAATTTCAGTTGTGAAAAGAATATCTCATGATTCATTCTACTGAAATGTATCTTTTATCATGAACGCAATACAGTTAACTTTTTAAGTGGATGTCCTTGGTACTGAATGAAAAGTATCCATTTAAACAATGTATCCAATTATTCAGTTAGGGAAATTTAAATTATCGATTTTGTGCCTAGTTATTTTTAAATATTCAGCATAAACAAATTAACTACCTATTTGCCAAAATTTTGCTTTCTTATTGCAGAAGCAGATAGTGAGGAATCCAGTATCCACTTCATTAGTGTTCTTTGAATTATGTTTATAGTTTCGGACTCAATATAAACTATTTTAATATTCGGACTCAATATAAGAGTTGTTCCTCTTAAGGCTGCCGTCTACCCGCCATTTTGATTTCATGGACGTAATGTTAATCCTATGGAATTTCGACTTTAATTCTCACATCTATTTGATCCATTTGAATGCAATAAAGGTGCATCCGAAAGAGTAAAAATTAACGAATGCTTCTGTGGAATTACTTTTTTCCTCTGATTTTTAAAAATATTTTTATTCTTACTTTAATGAATCGCTTGTGAGTTTTCTGATCCTTAAGAAATAGTTTGAAATATTTTTTTAAAAATCGGATGAGAAAAGTAATTCCACAGAAGCATTCGTTAATTTTTGCTCTTTCAAATGCACTTTATTGCATTCAAAATGATCAAATAATAAAGATGTGTGAATTAAAGTCGAAATTTCATAGGATTAATATTGCGTCCACGAAATCAAAATGGCGGGTAGACGGGAGCCTTAAGTGGATCCATTTTATCCAATTTTTATCACTAACATTTATGAAGACTCAAAAGGGACTACCAATAATTTATTCAATTGTTCCACACCAAATTACAAGAGTATCGACAATATATCCACAAGTAATAGATAATATACGATGAACAGTAACATAATGGAGAGTAAGGGACATTGTACTATATGGAAGACTTGAAGTTATAACCTCCTCAGATCCGACACAAAAATAACTATTATTTTTCTTCAAAAATGATTATAATTTATTATTATCATCATGTAAAGTTTAAAAATTTTTGTTTTATTTTTCTTTGTCGTGGGAGTGGGTTGGGGAACAAAAGTATCTCATATGATACTTCAGGGTTAAACTACGAGTACTACAAAATAAAAATAAGGACTGGAGTATTATAATCAAATTACATTTTATTTTTAGAAGTTAGACAAATATTTAAACATGAATAAATTCTCTATGCTTCATGGAATCTTTTGGGGTAGTTTCTTGAGCCATTGAAGCACAAAAATATTTTACAGCTGGAACATCGCACTGTAGTTAGAGCATTACATTCTGGCATTCTGCATTTGCTCCTGTGATTTCTATTGACCATCATTTCGAGCATATGTCTTACATCTTCCTTCCTAGCAGAACCATGCGGCATATAAATAGGTACCTTCATTTAGCTGGAGGTTCGTTGTTTTCAATAGATTCATCCGATGAGCTGATAGAGGAAATTCGACTTCATGATTGCTTCTACCCATAGATCAAAGTTGTGGGAGTATTTAGTCTGAAGGAAAAATAATCGAGGATATCCTTTTTGTGTGTTTCGATAGCTTCCATTTTGTGACGATATCTTAGGCAAAAATCAATCGTATGTAATATTACTCTTAGTATCCATTTTTTTTTTTTTTTTTTGTTCGATTTTTTATTTGTTTTTTTGTGATGGATAGATCTTAGATCTACACTCCCCACTAACTGATTGTAAGTTTCTACAACTGCCAGGCAATCGATATTTATATTTTTTTTCCTTTTCTTTTTATTGGACCATCGATGACATTTTACCACAGGAAGTTTACCACTTTCAGTTGATAACAACAATACACCTCTGTTATCAAACCATTTGACAAGGCAACTGTTTTTTTTTTTTTTTTTTTTTTTTTGTCGTATCGTACAATTTGATCAGCAAAGCCCCGGCCATTTCTTTTCATGTCACTATCTGCTTGTAATTCTGCCAATTTTGGAACTTTGTTTTTTCATTAGTGTTCCTGTTGCAAAAACTTCTCTATTGAGTAGTATATCTAATAAGAATTCCGATGTATTATGTACCATATTGATCACTTGGAGTGAATGTCACAAATAGAGAGAGAGAACAAATAATTGAAAAATGTAAAACCAAAAATGACTTTATCCCTTTTGAAAACCAAAGTATCACATGTGATACTACAATATTAAGAGTTTCCTCATAATTTACTATTTGAGACAAATTAAGATTTATAAATCTAAAAAACATGACTATATATCCCTATATAAAATCTATATTCTTGAAATGGATTACAATTTGTAAAAAAATAATTATAAAATTCTTCCTTATTCAGCGTGAAGAATTCCTGCTTACCGCTAAAACTGGCTGGATAAAACCTAAAAAAGGACCAGTGCTGCTATTTATTGAGGAACTAAAAAGTTAGAGACAGTACTTTGAACTATATCACGTGTGATATTATCATTCCCTGCTGATTTCCTTCTTGTAAAAAAAACAGAAGCGTGAGTATCACATGTGACACTTATAAACAGAGGCTGATAATAAAATAAACTTTTTAAATTCCATTTCGTTTTGATATTATCACGCCAAAACGTGCGTTTGGTGCCTCTTAACCATCCATTACATCGCATAGTTCTCGTCAATGAGAATTTGTTATAAATGAAAACATTTGTTCACTGATATTTCTGCATGCTATAAAATATAGCGCAAGTCTGAGACTCGTGAACTACTTTTTACTCTAGTGTTTGTAATTGCTTTTGTCGCAAATTCAGAGAGATAAAATTTGATCAATAGAAAGATTTTGAGTCTTTGGCTATACGAAATATGAGCTATCTGTTTTTCTAGTTTCTGTTCGGGAAAAAAAAATCACGTGTCAGTTGTTTTAATCTGCAAAGTGGTTTAAATTATTAATGTAGGAGGACATATGAACAGAATATGTAACTGATGATCATACCCATTAAAATAACTAAAAGCGAGTGATATTTAAGTTTTAAAAATTTGTTATGGTCACCAAAATTCAATCGTGGGGGTGTATGAGAGAAAACAGTTCATCACGGAAGATAATGGAAAAAGAGACTTTATTCACAAATATTCAGAATAAGACGAAACACATGTAGAAAACCCTGGACAGACAAGCGATACTACAGGAACAAATACAGCACTTATGCAGATCAGTAACACAAACACTTACAAAACAGCACTTGTAATAGCAGTTGCAGCACATTCAATGACGTTCAGCTCACCAGCTTACTAGGTCGCACTAAAAACAAATATCCAAACTAATACTTTGCATGGGCTCCGACAGCTTTCAGACATTCAGGCCGCTTAATAGTAGATTCAGGACCTTTTCAGCAGATATGCGCGGCCTTGTTACCGGCAGATATCTCGGTTGATCCACTCAGCCCATTCCGACAGATTCTGCGATATTTCGCATCTCTCCGAATTTATTGTGATTCTAGCCAGGTGTGATGTCACAGGGAAAATTCATGAAAAATTCCATAAATTTTCTCTTGATCAAGGTTTCGACAAGATTCCAGTATTTTCGAAAGCTTTCATTTTGTCATTAAAGTCTCAAGTATCTCTCCAGGTCATCAAATTCATTGCTAATGTTGAGAAAGGGATATGTCCTTGCTTAAGCTTTCCTTGGTGACCGACGAAATCTCTGTGAATGTCTCTTTTCCTTTAGAAGAGTAGCGTTGCAGGGAAACATCATACAGATTCGAAATAATATTCTAAAAAAGAGCCTAATTACAGCTTTTAAATCAATGATGGCACTGTTTTCACTGGAATTTGAGATACTTTTGTTATTTCACTGCTCATAATTAGATACATACCCAACTTTTTTTTATTCTGTCTTTTTTTACCCGATTATTAAATAACATGGTTTACCCACAAGAACAAATACACTTTTCACACGATTTTTTTTTTTTTTTTTTTTTTTAAAACATGAAGCGGGGGTTGTCAAAATAAAAATTTTTTTAAAATTTTTATTTTGACAACGTGATCAGAAGTCAGTCGGTTTATGCCTACTCATGTGTTAGTGACTTGGCCTACGTCATGGCTTCTTTACTTTGTATTACCAGGGTTACTGAAAATACCCGAATTTTACTAACATTATTTTCTTTATCTTGTTGTCGTAAAAATGTACTCGCATTTTCTTTTCTTCCGTTGCAAACATTAGAGAGTTATAACTCTTACGTCAGATAAAACGTCAAAAAATCTTTTGTGTTCTACCATTCCAATCCTATTCATCTGGATGTTTAAATCTCTGAATGTACAATGAAATGTCAAAGAGCTAGTTTTCGGAAAGTACATGATGCAATCTCCTAAAGAAAACCTTATAAAATATCTGAAATTATAACTCAATCAAATGCAATTGGAGGAGAGGATTTTAACAATACGCTGTCTTCGATGAATTGTTGCTAATAGAAAGCTCTTTGGATGAAGTCGATTTGATCTAATTTATGAAAGTTTACGATTATAAAGAAGTTGATAATGACGACGGCGAAGTTCATCTATTAACGGATGATTTAATTTGAGAGGCTTGAAATTTGCTACAAGTATTGAATTGCATTTTCTTACTCATGATCCTGACAAAGAGCGTGCATTAAAAATCTAAACGTAATCTGGTGAAGCTGGATATCTAGAATTATATAAGCTACTAGAGAAGGAAAAAAAAACAGTCACTAATAACAGACTTTATAACAACTAAAAAAAACAACAGAGGTCGTTAATAAGGAACAAAACTCTTCATTTGAATCAAACCCGACGTTATGCCAGATATATCTGGCATATATACTGATAGCATTCTTGGTCCAGTCCGTAATAAACGTGCACGCTTGTTATCAAGTAGCGATGAATATTTGTTAGTAATTTTATTCCTAATTTCAATTTGAATTTTTATGTTATACTTATGGACTGAATTTTCAATGTACACTAATTTTTTTTTTGTAAAAAAAATGAATTGTAATGTAAAAATAAGTAATATGGATTTCATTATTACCTTTTCCACGTTTTTTGGGAAAATATTTGGAGTTTTTTTTTTAAAAGTTGTGGAACATATCCCCAAAAACATTTACCATATGTCAAGTATTTCTTTTAGTATTTTACCACATGTTGCAAGTATACTTTTTATCGCCTTTTAACTACTTACTAATAATTATAATGGGAATTTTAAGCTCCCGTCTATTAACCATTTTGATTTCGTGAGCGTAATGTTAATCCTATAAAATTTCTACCACCGTCCTTAAATCTTTACCATTTTATCTATTTAACACATCGATCAATAACTCCCGAGTCTAACATTGAAAACAACATTTTTTTTGCAAATTTTTTTTTTTATTCATCAACATAACACCTTTTGTTAATCACCTTTTAGGGTGATACAATCGTTCCAATGCTTTTCCAAATCTTTTTTTTTTTTCCCCGCAAGAAATCTTTTTTGTTGCGAGTAAATAGCGATAAACAGCTTTCTGAATCATCGACTCGTTGCTGTTTTTGTTCCATCGAAAGCAATCGCGGCACCCACTTGGAAAAAACCTTTTTCACTTCACTTCAAAAAACCTTTTTCCTGGTCCGATCGACTTAAAATTTTGACACGTTTCAAGCAAAGGTTCGTACTCTAGAAAGACCTGGTTACTGGTTTACTACGAGCGCCATCTCTGGGTTAGTCTCGGGAGTTATTGATCGATGTGTTAAATGCAGAAAAGTGCATCTGAAAGAGTAAAAAATAGTGAAGGTTTTGGCGGATTTACTTTTTTCCACCGATTCTTAGATATATTTTTACCTCAATTTTAATTATTCGTTTGTGGATTTTCTGATATTTAAAAAATATTTTTAAAAATTGTGGGGGGAGGGGGGAAGAGATGTGATTCCGAAGAAACCGTCATTATTTTTCGATCTTTCTGATGCATTTTTTATCATTCAAATAGAAAAAAATTGTCTGTATTTGAGGACGGTAGTAGAAAATCTGTAAGATTAACATTACGTTCACGAAATCAAAATGGCCGGTAATGACCTTAAGTGCACTGAAACGTTAGCATTTTTAGGATAATAAAACGAAAAACACATTTTTTTCTTTGAAATATTAAAGATTTTCACTCTTCTCGGATATTTTAAGTATTTTTAATATTTATCCGACTTTAATTTTATCTTACGACGTTAGAGTACAGAGCAAACTAATAATTAATTTCAGCAAAAGTACGCATCAATATTTTTTTAAAAAAACTAGACCTAGTTACTAAAGTTTCCTGCCTTAAGGATTTTAACTTTGTCTGTGGAATAACAGCGAAAATAAAATAAATAAGGTGAAAAAAATGTTAAAACACGTCAACATTATTAGAAACTTCATATATCAGGAAAATAAGATATAAATCTTGTTTATATCTGTCAAAACACAGTATGACGCTTACATACGTAGTACGCTAATAGTATAACGTTTCTCTATCGCTGTGTTAAATGCGTGTTATAAATATTAAGCAAGAACGGATTTGAAAATTAGCTCTTGCAGTCACTATTATAAGTTTGTTTTACCAACCCACGTGTATGCTTAAAGCGCAGCACTTTAATTTCGATTTTTGAATTCCATCAAAATAGGTAAGAATTGATAGTGATTGCTACACGGTAAATATTATTGAGACTGTAATTTTTCATAAAGTGTAGTGTGGAAAAATTGGTGTGTGAATTACAATCCCAGATATCGGTTTCGCCATTTTACTGTAAAACAGTGATTGTGATTGTATATTAATGCTCACACTGAGAAGCAACACGGAGTCTATTGTCGACGGACCTCGTAATTTTGAACCTCGGTCAAGTGATGAGGACGACACCTGAGCTGGCACCCCTCTCTCCTAACTTCCACACCACGCCAACGGGAGGACTTTGAATCAGGACAGATTTAACGTGCATCAGCTTCGCTACACGGCGAGTCTTTGTTGCATCATGGCTCGACAAAACCGCTGGTCGAGACCATGCCATTAGACTACCGAGGCCACTCGAATGCAAATACTACATTAATAGGATACGATAGGAGCCCCATCTTGAAGGGGGCTGATGCACGTTAAATCTGTCTTTAGTGGCATTAGAGCTCTATCTCGAAAGCAACGCTACCATAGGCTATTGCGGCCACTCACTGAAAAGAATTATGTAGTCCACCACTAATAACTCTTTGTAAAGCAAATGTTGGATTCTAATTTTAAACAAGAGTTCAAATCTGATTGTAAAAAAGGATTGGGTATTATTGGAAATATTGAGTTTTTAAGAGATCTTGCTTTTTCATTTACAGAATAAAAAAAAATTAAAATCTTTACAGTCGATGAAGAGACAATACAAAAAAAAAATTACTATTTTTATTTCTTTATTTTAAATTGCGTTTCAGAAAATAATAGTGAAAAAATATGTCGATACAAGAAACGATAACAGTTTTCTGTGACTTTATTGGGAAAATATTTAAAAAGCTAGAGAATTGTTTTAGCAACTATTTGCTAAAGTAAAAGTGGCCGCTGTAGCCTAGTGGTCATGGTTTTGGAATCGTGGCCGGCGCTTTTCGTTCAGTCGCGGATTCGAGCCTTGACCTCTAAAGACCCACCGTGTAGCCGGGGTTGATGCACATAAAATCTGTCGGGACCCAAAGTCCTCCTGTTGGGGTAGTGTGGAAGTTAGGAGAAGTTGTGCCAGCTCAGGTGTCGTCCTCGTCACTTGACCGAGGTTCAAAATTACGAGGTCCGTCGACAATAGACTCCATGTTGCTTCTAGTGCTACGTTAATAAAAAAAAATTAAACTTGCTGAAGTAAAAGAACCCAAATCTTATACTTTAAAGCATTTTCTTGATTTTGTCTCCTTAAATGCTATCATTTTTTTCAGATATTCATTACGATTTTAGAAGCCTAAACAGTGATTAATAAAATGCATGACTTATTCGCAGTGACAAATAAGAAAAATATGAGTAATACAACTTTTTTATTCAAGTTTTTATTTAAAGATGGACTAAAAGGCATAAAAATAATTCTTGTAAATGCAAAATATTACAAAATTTATAAAGGCTGGAAGTGCTTAACTGAGATTTCTTCTAGGTAATCCTAATCGCGAACACAAGGGCGGTATTGTTTTCGTCGAATCCTGGTTTCGAGCCCTGATCAACCTATTATACGACAAAGACCCGTCGTATAATAGGGTTGATGCACATTAAATCTGTCCCAAGTTCCCCCATCGGCATAGCGTGGAAGTTTGAAAAGGAAAGTGCCAGCTCAGATGTTGTCTTCGTCACTTAACTGAGGTTCAAAATTATGAGGTCCGTCGCCAATAGCCCTTGTGTTGCTTCTAGTTCGGCGTTAATAAACAGTCAGTCAATCGATCGTCAATTTTTTGAACCTCGAGGTGTCTCCGGACTACCCTCAGTCCCACATTTGTTTCCAAACCATCCGTTTTAAGTTGGTCAGTTCACATCAGAAGATGAATGTAAACTCTGCCACGACCAGAACCTTTGTTAACATGGATCTAGAACAGAAGTTAGATTTCAAGACGAAAGGTCAGAAAGAACATTATTTCGTTTGTGGGTAGTGCAACAGCTCCTGCGTTACTTTATAGAATGGAGAGCGGGTTTTATATTGGTGGAGATTTTACCATGTGCTTAGAAGCTTCAGAAATGGAAAGCACTTGTCCAAAAATTATCAGCGTTCCTAGTTTAGGGTCACACGATGAAATTAAAAAAAAAATTGGGCTTAAATTTATGTAATTTTCTGAATGATTTAGATAAAAAAAAATATATCTTTAAATAGATATCTTATGTGTGTGGCTTATTGTTGGTCAGTTTTGACAAGTAAATTTAATCGTTTCTCAGAAACTGTTGTTTTAAGTATAACTAAATTTGGGTAGATACTACCACTACATAGATGAATTTCTAATGGAATTAATTTTTAAAAAAATACGTAATAAGCACAACGTATACTTCGGTTTGAGAGAAAAACGGTTAGAAAATTAAATACCAATTGACCTTGAAGCTTTAGGAATCAGATATGATCCAATTAATGAAAAATCATGCGATAAACAAACTTTAGAAAAATTTGAGGCATTCATAAAATTTAAGAATGATGGATACTAACTACGAAATTTGATAATGTTGATATTCTGAACAAAAATCAGGATGTCGCAATATAAAGATCTGGATTTTTAATTAAGAAGTTTCGGAAAATTCCTACGCTGTTTGAAGATTATAAAGTTGTAACAGCGCAATATTTATCATTGGTAGTTATAGAAAAAATTTAATCTCAGGAAATAAATTCAATGACAAGGCTTTGACTTATTATTTACTCCACCATCTGGTAGTTAGAATGGATGAATTAACAAATAAATTTCCCTTTTTTTATGCTTTTGATCATGCTCCTTCTAAGCAATCTTTAAATGATATACTGTTATCAGACCCTAAATTTGTTTTTAGGGAGTTTGGGTGTTTGTTTTAGATGCGGCAATATAAATTGTGCAGGCGTAAAAATAAAAATAAGAATTTTGTCGGCACATATGGAACAATAACTCTTCATGAAAATGTGTTATGTAGCGAGCCAATTAATCAAGAAATTAGCAAAGAAATATTCAAGACTCTCGACATTTATAAAATTCCAAAGATTTATGTTGGATAAAAAGTATGTCAGTATATATTCACATGGTTCTCAAGCTGTGAGCAGTAAAAAAGCAATATTGAGACTAAAATGCTTACAATCAGTCCTAATGCATCACGAACTCACTTCAACATTCACAGGGAAGTATTGATATCAAAATCTATGCTAGTTGGTTTAAAAAATATTTTGAGCAATGGTGTTAAAATAGCGAATTTAATAAAATCAAGACCAATACAATCGCACTTATTTGAAAAGCTTTGCGAAGAGATGGGAAGCAATAAAAAATTATTTATTCTGCATACCAAAGTACGTTGGCTATCGAGAAAGAACTAATAAAATTTTTGGTATTATGTCTCAATGTTTATCGCCGACAGAAACGAATTAGTAAAATCATTGCACGATGTGAAATTAGTTTTTGAGTTCACATATTTAGCTGGCATATTCACCAAACAATGAAAAATTTAGACATGGGAGCACCATATATATTTTCAGTGCCTGACAAAATTCGAGGATTCGTCAAAAGACTGCTTTATAGCAAAACAACATTGATGATCACAAATATGAGAGTTTAGAAACATTTCAAACGTTTATAATTGAATATAATGTGAACGTTTCTGATAGCATAATTGCTTTGATCTCAAAACCTTTGAATGCTTCGACCTATCGGAACACACATCGATCTATCGGAAAGTACATTACTAAAACTAAATTTTGATCGTAGCAAATTGACACAATTCTAGTTATCTGTCCAACAAACTTTTACAATTATTTCTAATTTAACGTTGTAGATATTACTCCCTTTTACAACGTTCAAACTTTGTGAAGCTGGATTTCCAGCAATAGTAGGAATTAAAACCAAGTATCGAAATAAACTTTATTGCTTGTGTATGAAAATAACTCGAGTTGACCTGGACATCATTGTCATCATCAACAACAATCGAAAACAAGCCCACCCTACCCACAAGCCTTATTAGAAATATCCTTATGCATTTAATAATAAATATTTTTGCTTCACTAAAGCTCCTTTTAAACCCGTAAAATATCTTTCGGAAATAACGTGTGCTGTTCATCTCTGAAAATATTCAATGCGCGAAGGATGAAGTGGATCGCTATAGGTTCAGTTTCTAAAAAGTGAGTCGCAATGCTCTAAAATTTGAGAACACTGTTTTAAATATATTTACTTGTATGTAGACAATACGGAAGTAAAATCTGACGGAGAAAAATATAATATATTGTGTGATCAATCGCTTCCAAATGCAAATGATGGATATCCGTGTATTGGGAGAGGAAAGAAAAAATGTTCCTTTAAATCAACGTTTCGTAAATTGTGGGTGGCGTCCCCAAATGGGTCGCAAAGCGAAATGTTGAGGTTGCAAAAATTCGACTCAGGGGCACCTTACTTTAAAGAAACAAAGTCGCAAACTACGCATTTTCTCTAATAATACTACGTGTTCCGCAGTTATAAAATCTTAATAGTGGCTCAGTTGATCAGTAAGTTATATTTCCATATTGAAAATATACCACTGAGCATATTATTACAGCTGTGCTGCATTGCAATTTCAGCGGACTTCGGAATGAATATATGACCACAAATGCAAAATTCGCAACGTCCTTCGTCACACAATGGAATAAATCTTGGCGTCCCTGCCACAACTGTGAACATGCTTCACTGGGATAGTTTATTGTTTTTGTTTCGTGACAAGTGTGTGCACTGCAAGGCCAAAATAGTATTGTATTTTACTGTCTTACTCGTTAAGGCTGGTATATATTTCAATAATTGTTATAAGATTCCCATTGTATTCTCTCTTTTCCTATTGTATCTACCACTATCTCGTGTGAAGCTAAATGCTTATTGACTTACTCGTTAGACTTAGTTACTCATTGACTTAAAGTTTCCTTATTGTACCACGGTGTAAGTACATAACATTTTCAGTTCAATATGTAAAAAGTATCGAAGTATTATATATATATATAT
>BMAW01088339.1:0-31371 GCA_019974015.1 Nephila pilipes
TTGATGTGCTTCGTTCAGTTACGTATTGCTGGTTAAAGAAAAAGTCAGTAAGAACTAATGAAAGTTAATTTTTCAGTGTTTTTGTTAAAGTTGTTATTCAATTCATACTGCTTTAAACTTCAAATTCTTTTACACTTCTTATCTTTTAAAGAAAACTCAAATATAATATTACTGATGGGAGACTCTGAGTTCATTGCTTGATTTTTGTTTACAATGCTGTGTAACCATAAAACTTCTCCGTTTATGAATTTGCTGATGTTTTGCAGTCTATTTTAAGAAAATAATTATTTTATTCGGTTAATTGATGAACCATCCACAGGGAGAAACAGTTAGAATTTTTGCATTTCACTATCACACACATAAAAAGAAATTAAAAGAAAATACTAGATAGTGCATTAAAAGTAATAAATGAGCTCTTACCTTTACAATTTTGAGCCTATTTCGTACCAATTCTATTCTGCCGACTGGGCCAGTAAAAATGCGTTCGTTCAACTGATGGCAAATTCTGCGCACAATAATGGTCACGATCCAAAAATAACAGATCAATTGAAAAGTCCCTGGCCTGACACATAGATGGCGCTACTAGAACTAAATCCATATGTTTTCTAACATATGCATAAGACTCTCAAAAGATGCGTGTATAAATTTGACAGCTGTCGGATCATTAGTTTGTGAATTATAGCATTTTGAGTGAAGCAACTTTTGTTATTGTGAAAAAAATGGATAAAAAGGAATTTCGCGTGTTGATAAAATATTGCTTTTTGAAGGGAAAAAATACAGTTGAAGCAAAAACTTGGCTTGATGCCGAGTTTCCGGACACTGCCCCAGAAAAATTAACCATCATGACTTGGTATGCTAAGTTTAGACGTGGTGAAATGAGCACCGAAGACGGTGAATGCAGTGGACGCCCAAAAGAGGTTGTTACCGACGAAAACATTAAAAAAATCCCCAAAATGATTTTGAATGACCGTAAATTGAAATTGAATGGAATAGCAGACATTCTAAAGATATCAACTGAACGTGTACATCATATCATTCACGAATATTTGGGTATGAGAAAGCTCTGTGCAAAGTGGCTCACTTTTGACCAAAACAACGACGAGTTGATGATTCGGAGCAGTGTTTGAAGATAATCAAGCGTAATAAACCCGAGTTTTTTTTTGCGTCGATATGTGACAATGGATGAAACATGGCTCCATCCTTTCACTCCGAAGTCCAATCGACAGTCATCCGAGTGGACTGCACACGATGAACCCGCTCCAAAGCGGGGGAAAACGCAACAGTCTGCTGGCAAGGTTATGGCGTCTGTATTTTGGGATGCGCATGGAATAATTTTCATTGACTACCTTGAAAAAGGAAGGACCATCAATAGCGACTATTACATGGCGTTATTGGACCGTTTGAAGGACGAAATCGCCGAAAAACGGCCGCATTTGAAGAAACAGAAAGTGCTGCTTCACCAAGACAATGCACCGTGTCACAAGTCAGTGAAAACGATGGCAAAAATCCATGAATTGGGCTTCGAATTGCTTCCTCATCCACCGTATTCTCCAGATCTGGCCCCCAGCGACTATTTCCTGTTCTCAGATCTCAAAAGTATGCTCGCTGGGAAGAAATTTTCGTCGAATGAAGAGGTGATCGCCGACACTGAGGCCTATTTTGAAGCAAAGGACAAATCGTACTACAAAAATGGTATCGAAAAGTTGGAGGGTCGCCATAATCAGTGTATCATCCTTGAAGGGTATTATGTTGAATAAAAAAAAACTAATTTTGCCAAAAAAAATGTGTTTTACTATGGTAGGCCGGGGACTTTTCAATTGACCTGTTAACACTATTTAAAATGAAATAATTCAAAAGTTAAGTAAATCCTTCTAAATTTTTTAAAAAATGTAACTGTAAAACTTCCTTTTAATTATTGATTTTTTAGAAAGTTTAATAGTGCTTCCTTCTTTTAAGTATTCAGCATGCGTAGCACAAGTATTTGGTATAATAATTTTTCTTATATTATTACTTCTCTATTCCTTTCCTGTCTTTTGAAAATGGGTGTAATTATTCTACTATGGTTTGTCAATTATTTTTGTACTATGGTAGTCATTATTCCCAATTTGGTAAGCATTTGATTGTAATTTGTTAAATTTATGAAACTTTTATTTAATTTTGTCGAATTCCATCATATTTTAAGACTCTATCCAAATACTATAAACTCGTTTACGGGATAGTTCCTTTTCAATTAATTTAAAAGAAACCTCAAGGTTTTATTTGCTTGTCCTACTTTACTTTTCAAGCTCAGGGTTCTCAGAAAGAAAAAAAAAATTGGCAGAACATTTTGGGGAGTCAATTGCAATGTTTACCCCTCTCTTTTGATGTTTTATGTTGCATAAAATGGGGGATGAATACTAATTCGTAAAAACGAGATGTAAATAAACGGATGTTAAGAATTTTTCCAATTCAAAATGCAGTGAATAAAAAGTATTTTCTATTTTATATTGTGACCATATTGATATACTATATCGTCTCATATTAGTGATTCAGGATTTTTTTTTCGTGTAAAGGACTACAGGAATTTAATCACCGGAAATACCCGGATAAAAGTGTGAATTTAAGAAGAAATTTGGTTTTACCAAGCTGAAGCGCAATTTAAAATCACTAGTATTTTTAGATTGTTTTCGTCTAATGTCAAAAAGCCTGATCGGAACTTCGAATACATTTCTAGGCAGAATATTGTTCCAATTTTCTTATAATTTTGCGACGTTATAACACATACATCCATTTAGGATGTAGTATTCTTAAAATTTAAGAACATTGCAAAAACAAGCCATTTTTCATGTGAATATGTAAAGTTTAAAGGTAATTTAGCATTACATTATAAGAGACGAAAAATGGAAAACTTATTACACCAGAAAACGGGGATTGATTCGAAAGAAATGAATAGTATTATAAAATATGTTGTTTTGTAAAGGATCGCAAAGTTAAAATATGAAATTGATATGTCCTAGAGCTGTGTCATCGGCAAAAGTGTTCTAATTTCGAGTTCTATTCTTTAACATAACTCGGGTACAGGCTTAAATGAAGAAAATATATTAAATTATTTGGTATCTCAAATGGAACTATGAAAATTATTGAAAATATCTGGGACATAGTCGGTGATAATACCAAAACGAAATACATTGATTCAAAAATAAGATTGCTTAAGGCTCCCGTCTACCCACCATTTTGATTTCATCAGCGTTAATCCTATGGAATTTCGACTTGAATTCTCCTATCTTTACTATTTGAATGCAATAAAGTGCATCTGAAAGAGCAAAAAATAATTAATGCTTCTGTGGAATTTCTTTTTTCCTCCGATTCTTAAAAATATTTGAAAACATTCTTTAAAGACCGGAAAACTGAAAAACGAATAATTAAAATAAGAATAAAAATATTTTTAAAAATCTTAGGGAAAAAGTAATTCCACAGAAGCATTTATTATTTTTTCCTCTTTCAAATGCACTTTATTGCATTCAAATTGATCAAATAGTAAAGATGTGAGAATTAAAGTCGAAATTCCATAGGATTAACATTACGTCCACGAAATCAAAATGGCGGGTAGACGGGAGCCTTAATGCATTTAATGAAAGCGGAAATGTGAGAATTAAACGATTATTATAAACGGCATGGATTTAGATCGTACGAAATCCAGCCAATTGTTGCAAAAACTTAAATCTTTTGCAACAACAAATATTGCGCAAAATTAATGTGTGTATCATGCATAAAGTAGACACGGAGAATGATGATTTGAGAAACAGGTTTTCATGATTCACGAACAGGAAATTAAGCAATTGCGAATAATTTGAAGACTTCTTTCTTCCCTTCGAAATTTAAATAATGTTCGTAATTATTCATAAAGCTCATCTTGCAAGTGTTTTTACGGTAACGATAAGTTTCGTTGTATTACTTTTGATTTGACTCAAAATGCATACTAGAAAAACGATAACCATCCTGCCAATAGGTTTCACACTTAATCCGGCAGCAGAATTAAACGAAAATTGTGCTGCCAATCTTCCTTGGGATAGCCGATAAATACCATTTATTTTTGAAAAACAAATATATTGGTCTGTTTTTCCTTATTAATAGTAGAGCAGATGTAAGCTTATTACACGCAACCAAACATAGTAAATTATCAAATAGATATAATTTATATACCTCAAAGGGAACTGAAATTCCGATAATGGGAGTAAAATATTAACCTTATGTTTAAAGAGAGCATTTCAATGATTATTTATCATTGCAAAAATTAAAAACGAAATTATTAGAGCAAATTTTTAATATAAATTTAAACTTATGGATTTAAACAAGAAGCAAATAGTGTAAATTTTGTAAACAACTTAAGTTTTCACAGTGAAAATACATCAATTTTTGAGACAGCTAACATGAATATAATAGATAATTCATCAAAATACAGTAATTTATTATTCTAACTATCCAAAAATAACTAAGCTAAACTTAATGATAATTAAAGTACATGCCTGATGTTAAACATAATTATGTTATAACTAAAAGATAACCTATATACTGCAATCTAAGACAATTAGATCCTAAAAGATCGAAAACTGTCAAACAAGAATTTTAATATATGTTCGACAACAGTATTATTCAACCGTCGAATTCTCATTGGGATAGGCCCCTGCATTTTGTTCAAAAGAAACGTGGGACCTTACGGTATTATCGAAGACAAAACTCTTTTAGACAAAAATTATATATCTATAAGAGCTGATTTTAACCACATACTTAAAGGCAAATTTTTTTCTTCAAAAGTTGACCGATTAAAAGTATAGTTCAAAATTCCAATTAGACGATGAAAGCAAGGCAAAATCAACCATCATAAACCTTCTGAACTTTTTGAATTTAACGTTCTGTCTGTTGGGTAACATAACGCTTCATCTACCTCTCAGAGATTTATACACCGGGTCTTTCAAGGACTGGATTTTATTTTTCCCTGTTTGGGGGGATATATTATTAGTAGAAGAATACCAACAACTTTAAGAACATCAACAACTTTTAAACCTAGTATTCAACAGATTAGAAAAATATGGCTTGCGAATTAATTTATTCAAGTTAATTATTGGCTCTCGGGAAAAATTTTTGGGAGTGTATCTAATAACATCTGAGGATATGCGTCTTCTTCCTTAGCGAGTCGAAGCAATAATAAATTATGTGAATTGAATATGGAAGTTATGAGGGAAGTTGCACGTTGTAGATGTGAGGGGGACGTGGTTCTGTTTGTGCTACCTTCCGATGCGTTTACAGCTTATCAAAGTCGTCAGAGAATCTGGAAAAAAATGGAAACTGCTTCCTCCAGTTCCGAAACAACCACTCTACCACAGAATGGCCCTGTTCTATCGTGCATTGCTTTGATGCACAAGATTTATTGGTGTTTCTGTTCTGTGTGCTATTCCATTTCGTTAATGCTTTGTTTAAGAGTTGAGTAGGATATTTTTAAATCTTTTAATTTTGTGATCAGAAGTATAATTTGTGATATTTTGCAGGGTATTTTTATTAACAATAATATACAAGATTTATGACTCCAGTCTTTAGAAACTTTCCCTTTACAGTACGATTTTCATTTTTCAATCAGTCTAGTTCATTACATATAAAAGAAAATAGTGTTTTAAATAAAAAAAAAAATTATGCAATAAATCTTAAAATTAATAACTTTTACATTCTTTTGCGTGGCATTTTTAATGTTCTGATTTGTTCACTAATTAAACTTATATTTTTGCCTCTCATGACATCGTTTCTTTGTTTGAAAGATTTCGAACCCAAAACAAACTCAACTTATTAAGCATCTGGTGGCGGTAATCTGAATAAATCTACCCAACAACTTTAATTTCCCATTTGATTATATATAGCTTACGATAAAAGTCTCAAGTTTCCCAGATGAGTTTTTCTGTGAAACAAACATGCAAACGCCATGTGAAATTTTTGTGAACCATCTTCAAAAACAAATTGAATTCTTTAGACTCCCCCCCCCCCCCAAAGTAGTTACACATAAATTTGCTCAGAATATTTTTGTTCACAAGGATTTAAAAACCTGTACTTGTGTTTTTTCTTTGTATTGACAAACAATTACAGCCTCGTATGAAAAACCTTTTTCTAGCCATTGAACGAACAGATAAATATTTTAAAATACTGATTAAAGACAGAAAAATTAATATAATTATTTGCAAGTTGAAATTGATATGTATTTAATTAGAGACGAATAGTAACATTCGGAATACATAAACTTTTTTGGAGAGATCCAACGCAGTAAAGGATGAACAATTTAAACAGTTTCCGAAAAATCTGGTCTGACTATAAATCTGCCGATTCGATTTAAAATTAAGAGAAAACGCGTTAATTTTTTCAGGTTAATTAACTCATTTTGTATATATTTAAATATATATAATTGTAAATATATTATTCTTAAAGCATTTATTAATTATTTTCTTGTATGCAAACGTAACTGGAAGGATAATAATACGACAATCGCAATGTTTATCGCTCTAATTTTATGTTTCATATTTTATGTAGATAACATGGTAACACTTGAAACAAATACATTAAATAAAGATATATAAATAAACAGATGTTAAGGGTATTTTCAATTTAAAATGCTGTAAAAATGAAAATTACTTTCTATTTTATATTAGAGTTAGATTATACTAATACACTATATGTGGTTATAACATCATTCTTTAGAATGTAAGTTTAGGATAAATAATAATTATTATAATAAATTCATTAATAAAATTAGTTGATAATTTGATTTAACGTTGTTTTTTATAAATAATAAGTTGACACATTTTTAAAGCTTATTTTGAAAATGACGGACGACTTCAAATTAACTGTTTTTGTGTTATTTAAATGCTGTACAAGGTGTGGCTATTAAATAACGAGACTGATAATGTAAAACATTTTATTTAGATTTTATATATACTCATATTTATTATCACCTTCTATATACATCCCTCTGCAATCCCGAGAACGCTTCACCTTCCATTGTTCGAAACAATGCTGCAAGTCTTTCATGACGCATTTTGCTTTCTCTTTCACGTACGTACAAGACGTACTGAAATCTTGCTCCTTTTAAAGGATATTTCACTTTAGGAAACAGATAGAAGTCGCTTGACACAAGGTCTGGGAAATAAGACAGATAGTCTAACACTACTTGTACTTGGCTAGAAACTTCTTGACAGACAATGTGGTATGAACCGACGCATTATCTGAGTGGAGAACCCATGACTTTTCCTTCCACAATTCGGGTCGTTTTTTTATTATTCTTTTTCGGAGTTTAGTAAAAATGCGAAGGTAGAAATATTGATTAATTGTTTGACCTTCACAAACCCAGTAAAGGTACACAATCCTAAGAATATCGAAAGAAAAAAAACCAATCATCATTGCTTTGAATTTTGATTTCCTCATTCGAGCTTTTTTTGCTCTCGGTGAAGATGAGCTCTCCCACTGCAGGGATTGGTGCTGCGTTTCTGGGTCATAAGTAAAAAACGCAACTCTACATTTCTTCGAATGAAGTCCATAATAGTATATGACATACATAAATTTTGTAAATAATCGCTTAGAAGCCATAAACTCGACTAAGCCTGAAATTCTGTTTTCACGTGTCTGAAAATATAATTCTTCCATATTTCCGTGTTAATTTGATAGTTTACGCTCAATAATAAAAATACTATTTTTTTCGTTTTACCTAAGGTATAGGAAAACAAAAAACTTTATTCAAAGTCTTCCTTAAAAAAAATTTTACCTTCAAAAACTATTTACTTCTCCAAGTTCATCGCACCAGGCAGAACATCGAAAAATTATTTCTCTTGAATACAGATGTAAATATACTGTATTCAACTTATAATGGTATAAAATATGAAAGGATACATAAAAACATATTCAGATATCTTATATAAACTTATTTTTTTAAAAAAAATTTACCTTACTTAATTTTTTTTTGTTGAAGCCTAAAATTTAGAATCAGCTGAGTGAACTCTAAAATTATAAATCGTTTTAATTTATCATTGGCTTTTAAAAAAGCTGGTTGAAATGCTTTTTACTTTTAATGTAAAAAAAAAAAAAAAAAGATATACATAACACTAGAAAATAGGCAAATATTTTTCTGACAGGTTTCATATTTTATTTACTTATTAACATGCGCTAACATGTTGCTGTTTGAAAAAAATGGCATCACCAAAAATGCGTGGGTATAAAATAAAGAATACATGGCGTTAGGTTCAAAAGATTGACATATAACACAATATGAATATTATAATTCCATTTAGTTCGCTTAAGATATCCTAAGGTATCCATCTTCTCAGATGAACTAATTATTTAAAATATGCCAACTTGTATATAGCAGCTTTTGTAGATACTTTCCCTTCATCTCTTCTAATAAACGAAGTAAACTTATCACTGAACTGGTAAATGCCAACACCGAATCCAAAAATGCAATACCTCCTTCCCTCCCTAGACTTCGAAGCACTAGGAGGTGACTCGTCCAGACAAATACCACCTATATTTATATTGATGATATTCATTTAATTTAATATTTTACTATCTGTTTTTATTTTAATATCTGAGCAGTACATTATTGTCGACTTTAATAATTTATCATTTGATCTGATTATTTTTGATATTATTGGTGCTACTTATTTTTTCCATTATTTTTATTTGTAACTTTTTCAGTATAAATATATCCTGGCGAAATTTGAAAATTTAACATTTTTCTTCCTCCTTTATCTTTCATGTCTGACAGTACAATGTATATTAATGTTAAATGTGTGTTCTTTTTGCCCCATTCACGTTTAAATTAGGGATTTGCATAACGCTGTTAAAGTTAAAAAAGAATTATTTGTTTATTTATTTTATCAAAGGTCTTGAATAAAAAGACTCTTTTTTTAAGAGTACTTGAAATTTACATTTTCATACATTTCCTTCCCCCCACTTTCCCCCAATTATTATCTATTTTAAAAAGTTCTTAGCTTTTCTTGCTGAAATTATTTTTCGCTATGAGTATTAAAGGTTAATATTTTAGAATACATACTCTTTATATTTCTGAAAATTATTTGCAAAAAAAAAAAAATTCAAAAACTTTTTACTTTAGACTAAACTAAGCCATTGGTAATTTGTTAATATTCGGAAGTAACACCTTCATCACCTTTACAAAGAAATATAATAAAAAAACTAAAGTACTTTTAAAACTTATAGACCACTAACGAATTTGTACACTTCTGAAAAAGACATAATATGCAAATTTTGAGCATTCGTGTTAAAAATAGATAGGGAATCACTTTCTGAACCAAATGCAACTTATTTATTCAAAATTTTATTACAATCTACTCATTTTTCTGAAAATTGAATAAGGTATCTATTAAAAAATTATAAGGCTACCTGAGAAAATTTGCATATTGTACGTCTCATCAAAATTATTATAAAACGAATGCGCTAATATTTCATGACCGTATTATAGAAGAAGCAAAGATGCACGTTTTGATTGCGTTATCCACGTTTTATTTCAAGGTGAAGAGAGTAAAGAGTTACCTGAGGGCGAAGTGAGAAAAATTTTATTTTATAAGGGCACTGGGAAATCTGAAAAAGAAATCGCTAGATTAATGAAGTGTTCTAAAACTACCCTTCACAATGCCTTAATTCGAAAAGACGATTCAAACAAACTAAAACAATTCGGAAGGAAATTGACTTTGTCTGAACGGGACGATTCATAAATTTTTTGACCATCGCTAATAAAAGTTCTTTCAACTCGTAACACTTTTAAATGTTTCAGCAAAATCTTCACATGCCACAATTAGATAGTGTCTTATATCAAATACTATTAAAAAATTTATGAAATTGAAGAAAACACCGAAATTATTGACAACAACAACAATCAAAGAGTGGCGAATGCCAGTCCAGTGGACTCTTTACTCAGTATCATATTGAAGCCTTGACTTTTTTAATATTAAAACAAGCATATTAAAATGTGTTTAATGCATATATGAATTAAAAAAACATAAATAAAGGAAAGTGAATGAATTATTTACAATGAGGATGAGATTTCCGAAATTAAAGAAACATCTCTGAGAAGATAAGCATTGAAATGGGCTAAAAATGTTATGTCATTGAACGATGGTTGGAATCAAAATTTATTTTCTGATGAAAAGAAATTTATCCTTGGTCAGTTGGTTGGTTTCTTAAACGGCGTACCGGAAGTAACACTATGGCTATTGGAGATGGATCTAGTAGTTTTGAATTTCGGTCAAGTGACGAGGATGACATCTGAGCTGGAACCTCTCTCTTTTAACTTCCTGTGTACCACCCTAACGGAAGGACTTTGAGTACAGACAGATTTAGCGTGCATCAACCCCTTCTACATTGCGGGTCTTTAGTGGCATAAGGGTTCAAACCTTCGGCCACGAGTTTCCAACCGTGAACACTATTTAATCCTGGTGGTCCTGATAATTTAATAATTATTTTTCATTTATTTCGAATACTTTTGTTGATCAATAATTTTTTTACATCTTATAAAATTATTGTAATTTAATTATAATAAATATACATGTAAAATTATCATAAATAATTTGTTTGAATTATATTTGGAACCTTTATTTATTTCATAATTTTCAAAATTAAAATGGTCTTCTAGTCTCTTAATGGACTATAATGAAACTACTGTCTACTTTGATTTCTCTTTACTCAGCATTCATTCTACTCAACTATTGGGTGTCAAATCTTATACTAGAAGTAGTTTGTTTTTCTTATATGGCAACAAATACACATATTATCTGTTTCAGTTTTATAAATAAATAAGATGGCCTCACCTACTTCAGAGGAGCCTCAATTAAATACCAAAAAGCCTTCAAGTAATATTTTAAATTCTTCTCCTGGCAAAACAAACATAATTTATATAGTAACTTTTAACATAACCAACATTCTTTTTAAATATTACATATGGAACATGTCCCATTCAAATTTTGAAATGGTGTCAAGTGCGATCTTTTTAAATATGGATATAAAATATTGTATGAAATTTAATAGTCATATATTCGTACCGACCTATTTCCCATTATTTTATGGTTGAAGTATTTTATAAAAATGTAAAACCTTACTTTTTTTTTTTCAATTAAAATGATTTGTATGCACACAAAACCATAGTTTTAATTTAGTAACTTTTTTTAAAATCAAAATAATGCGCTATGTATCATGTTTTTAAATTCCGTTGTTGAGTGAGCTAAATTCTCGAAAAGTGCTAACATTTTTCAGATATGTATATGTATTTTATGATATACTTTTGAATTTATCTGTAAGAATCTGATTATATTCTTAAAAAGTTATTCACCCGTATGGGATATTTGATTACTTTTTGAAGTGCATGACTGTATTAAAGTGTGAATTAATATTCTATGTGCAATGAAGTGTTTGTAAGGACCATCATATTATATAGAATTATTAGCAGTAAATAAATGTATTATCATTAGAAGCAGTTTTATTAAGAATTATTTTATGTAAAATATGTTTTAACTGAAAACTATGCAATTTATTAGTTACTGTAATTTCTGAATCATTTGAATTCGGAAAAGGAATCGTGTTTGTTTTGATGTATTATTCCTACAGTGATTGAAGTTCAATACAAAAAAGGATTTTTATGGTTGCATAGTTTGCTTTTCTTTGATTATAAAGTTTTGATAATTTTTCAGTTTCTTACCAACAAGCTAAATATTTGCTATTGAGCCAAAGTATTACAATTTATTCAAATATTTATTTAGTTCAAAAATATAGTTTGGATAAAATTCCATGCTTTGCAATAATTATTGTTTTGCTGTGACAGACATTTATTTAATTTTAATATTTTAATATAATTTCTGTTCATGTTGTATTATGTTTTTCTATAAATATATTAAAAATTGATGCATATTTAAAATGATTGCATTCTTTGTGCAAAAAAAAGTTCCCCTTCTTTTTTTTCCTAAGTTTCATATCTTGCTTTTTTTTTAAAAAAAAAATTGGCCTAAACATTTTATAATTTTTTAACACTAATGTTAATATACTTCTATGAAATCTTAGTTATAATTTGACTAATTGTATACTGTTGTATTTTTGTACAGCAAAAAAATGTTACATTATTTACTTGTAAATTCAATTTTTTTTTTTTTACTTATTCTGTTGTAATTTGCCTATTTTTACTCAAATATGCACACACATATATCTCCTAATTTCTTTCATATTTATTCCGATTTGTTAATAATGTACATGGTAATACTGATGTAATTAAAAATTATAAGTAGTTGCATGTATGCAATAAAATAAACTTGCATTTGATGACACCTAGATTATTAAGGTATAGTATTCTGCCAGTGAAGGTTTAATGAGCCTTAGTGTATAAGAAAATTCAATGTTGTTGAAAGGCTCATGAAAATTAATATCTTATATAAAATATATGTTATCATAATAGGTAATCATTGATTTTTATGTTTTGCATTAAAATACATCTTTTCTCAGCATATGTATTTATTTTATATGTACAGACAGTGCCTTCAAACAACAAAAATTACCAGCATGGCAACCAATCCTTACTGCTGGAACAGTATTGCCCACTTTTTTCATTATTGGGTTAGCCTTCATCCCTGTTGGAATTGGTCTATTAGTCTCTTCAAATCAAGTGAGTTCATTTTCTGTAGCTCAACCAGAAAATATGTATTAATTCATAAGAAAATGTGTATTTACATTTTATTACATTTTTTGGTGCTGATCAATATAATTTTTAAAATTCCAACTATTGTCAACCTTTATGTGTAAAAATGCAACTATAATTACCTGAAGTGCATGCAAATAAAACTGTTGCTTCTAGAATCAGTATGTTATATAAAGATCCAAATGTAATGATAATTTTTATATCAAAATGGATGTGATGAGAGAATTGTTTTGAAATGTTATTGATTTGAATTTTGTCTACTAGCATATAAATTTTTTTTGATTTACTCATTTATTATGTAAAATTAACATGATGAATCAAAAGGAAAATAAAAAAAAAAAAAACTTTCTGTATTGGAAATTTTAAAAATTTGTTGTGTAATTTTTTTTGTTACTTTTTCCTTGTTAAGAGAATAAGTTTTTTATTGTTATGTATTGTGTTTAATATAATTTCTTGACTACTTGTAGGTTCAAGAACGACAAATTGAATATACACATTGTAACAGTACCACTGAGAAGAGACCATGTGATGAATTGCTTGATGAGGGTCATGAAGAATGTATTTGTATTCTAACTTTCAACATCAGTACCCAATTCAAGGTAAAATAATTATTTGAATTTGTATCATTTTAATGAGTATCAGACTAGTTTTTAAAAAAATTGTACATAATTATTGAATAAGATGTTTTATTTGTATGCTTTACAATGTATCGTAATATCTGTTCTGTTTTGTTGATTAAGGCAACTCAAAGTTTAAGATTTGTTGATATTTAATCCCCCCCCCCTTCTCTCTGTATATATTGGCCATTGCTTTTAACAAAATGCTGTAAATCTTTAGTAAAATTTTGATAATACAGATGGTCAAAACGGGTTTTGAATCGCGTACATAGTATGTCACGGTCACATGAGAAATACAATTACTTGTCAAAATAGGCAGTGACTTTTTGCAAATTGTTGACTTGTTCACATCATTGTCAGCTAATTTTTCATGCATATATATTAACAAATCATTTACAGTATCCATGAACTTTTTTAAATTATCCAAAATGTTTCAATTTGCTTCAAAAAAATTTTTTTCTTACCAGAATCCTTAAGTCACCATCAAAATATTTAACATCAAAAGTTATTGCAACATTCAAAATTTACATTAGTAATGTACATGATTTAAGAATATAATATAAATAAGCAAAATGAAGTAAAGTTTTTGGATAATCTTAATGTAAAAGTTATTTAAAATCTAAAGTTTTATATGAATGAACATATTCACTTTTCAAGTGGCTTAAAAAATTTTCTGAGTTATCATACATTTATTTTAAAAACATTTAAATTAACTTTTACAAAATAGCGATGCTTTTATAGCAACAGAAAAAAAAACCTGTTCATTTAGGAAAGAAAATAATTAGCAACAATATTAAAGATAATTAGTAACAATAGAAAATAATTAATCAAATAACAATGCTTTTATAGCTACAAAAAAAAAAAAAAAAACTAATCATTTAGGAAAGAAAATATTTAGTTAAATCAAGATGAAAAAGAATATATGGTTATTTTTTCTTTTTTTTTTTTTTTTTTTGTACTCCATACTTTTCAAATTATTTGTTTTTATTCAACCCTTTAATATCCAGCTGTGCTGGAAAACTTCTCACTATACTTCTGGATATTCTATTGTAAAGGTCCTTGAAATTCAAAATTTTGTACTGTAAGCTGTCTTTGTGCACATTTATTTATATTATTTCCCCCCCCCAAAGTTAGGACCCTATCTTATATTCATTTTTACTGCAAAAGTCACAGTAATGCTTATTTTTAGAGAATGTCTTATTTTTCATGCATTATAATTAAAAATTATTCATGTTCATTGTTTATTACATGTATCAGAATCACATTTATTTATATGTTCATAAACAAATTCATATTCAGCCATATCTCTGGAACGTCATCATAAAACTGCAAACTAAGAATTTTGGCCTGAATTTTTTGCAACTCTGTTTTTTGTAAAACTTATGGTCCTAGTCTCTTATGTTGAGCAATATTATCTGAAAGAGGTTTTCCTTTCCATATAGCCTACTTGTAGAGTATTAGTAATATAGCTGTCCATTATTTTATCTCATGAATTCTTTAACCAAGTAGTAACTTCTTGCACTTGAGGCTTCACAATGTTTCTGCACTAATTCCTCTCCATTATATTTTCAATGTAGTCATTGATTTCCTTGATATTTGAATTGTTTGTTAATTGGAATTTTAAGAGTTTGGTGATATGCAGTCATTCCTGCAGGAACATTATTTTATCGATTCTTTTTGCTAAGGAATTCATCATTTTTTTTGACTTTGTGAGTACCAGCAGAATCCCTAACTAGTAGACCTCATGGTAAAAATTTTTGACCTTTGGTTGTAAAAATAAATTGGTAAATAAATTGGTCCACTCCCTTATTGCTGATTATGTATACCATGCATTTTCAATCTCAAAAACATAAATACTTGAAACATATTCAGTTTACTCTTTCTCTCCTTGATAATGAAAGGCAGATATTTTTTCATGGAGATGTATTCCCAAAATACATGTAATATGTGCACTTTCAAAATCATTGGAGGGAATATATATTACTAAGGCATTCTTCTGATCAATGGTAATTTGAGACCTTTGACCCATAAACAGTGCAGTTTCATTGAAAGTAATCATGCCAGAGAGTTGGTATTGAGAAATCAATACCATCAACAAAATTTGTGAATACATTAATGAGAGTATTTTTTTAGTTTGTAAAGTATTGTCAATCTTCTTTGAGACAATTCATATCACTGCAGGAAATCATTTATCCAGAGTTGTTAGTTTTAAATTCATCTGACAATATGTCTAGCTGGCCTATGTTAAGAATACAGTATAAGGCCTACTTAATGATGGCTTCTTTTGAGGGTAAGGCTTTTATTGGAAGTATCCTGAAATATCATGTTAGTGATTATTTTTATTTGGTCATATTTTCAGGGAAACATGGTATATAAAATAAACTACAAAGCAATTAGGAACTACAACTAAGCATACATATCTTTTATTTGAGTCCATTATTTGAAAATAGGCTGAAAGGTATAAAAATAATATTTCTTAAATGGGAAATAATATACAGTTTATAAAAGTTTGAGGTCTTTAACTTAGATACCTAGGCAATTATCAGTAAATTGAGTACTATATCCACTTATGTTCAAGATGAAATGTGTATTAATGCCTCAAGTTTTTATAAATTATATAATTTTTTTCTCTGAAAATTATTTTTATACCTTTTAGTCATCTTTAAATAAAATCTTAGTTAAAAAAAAAAATTTGTGTGTATTTATATAATTCTTTTTAGTCTGGGAAGGAAATTTAAGACTAAGAAGTGGTTATGTAAATTATACTAGTGAGCAAAATTTCTACTTATTTGGACTTTTAAGTGCAAAAACCAGCTTTCCCCCTGAAGTCTGTCCTTGTTGTAGCATTCTGTAGTATTGTATTTTCAATGGAATTACATGTTTATGCAAAATTTCAGCTTGATGGGATGATAGGAAGTAAGTTAAAGTTTAAAGTTGCAAGATTTTGCCTCTCACTCTCCTCCCTCCCAAGTCTGTTACTGCTTGAGTGTACCATATTGTCATTGGAATTATATGTGTATGCAAAATTTTAGCTTGATCGGATGACAGGAAATTTGTTGAAATTCGAGTAAAAATTTTGAAATGGAAAGACATTTTTAATATACATTTGAACATAGCAAGTTAATTAAAAAATTGTAAAAATTAAGACTTAATTACATAAATTAATATATTAGAATAAGATAAAAATCATGATGACTTCCTATCTAAGATCATATTAAAATAGATTTAAAAATATGATAAAATTTAATATATATTAGATGAATTTGAAATAAAAGATATCATGAGCCTACAAGGATACAAAATTCCTTGTATTATATATAGGAATTTTGTATACAATGTGCTCTGATGGCATTGATGTGTCTTAAACAACTTCAATTTGGGGCTGTTTGTTTATGAAATGAGTCCCTCCTTTTTTGTGAATAGTGTACTGTTGATTTAAAGAATGTAATAATTAGTAATTGAATGTATTTTATCAAATTTGTATGGTATAAACTTTAAAGATTTGTTTATCAGTTGTATAAAACTGTGACATTGATTAGTTACCAAAACTCAATATTTGCAGACCACAGTCTATTTCTTTTTTACAAAATCATGTATACATTTTGGTTGCATTTAATTTTTTGTAGTAATTTTAATTAATTTGATTTTGAAAATAATTTATTTTTTAGAGGGATGTTTTTCTTTATTACGGACTTACAAATTATTACCAGAATCATAGACGTTATGTTAAATCTAGAGATGATGCTCAGCTGTTAGGTGATATTACTAAAGAACCATCGAGTGATTGTGTTCCCTATGACAAAAATGAAAAAAATGTTCCCATTGCTCCATGTGGTGCTATTGCCAACAGCTTATTTAATGGTATGACTATTTCTGCACTCTATAAAAGTTATGATGGTAATTTAGTATCAAAAAATTAATGTCTGAAAAATGATCTGCAAATAGAGTATTTTTATTTAAAAAAAATGTTGCAATTTTTGTAGCATCATTTAATAAATGTTATTTGTGATCATTTGATCTGATTGTAATATTATTATAGCTATGTCTTAAGTATGATTATTCATTATTAATGTATTTATTTAGTTTATAAGGAAATATAAAGAATTTTTTTAAAGTGTTTTTTTTATGACAAATGTAATTGTAGGGATAATAATGTTTGTATAATTCTTCAACCCTTGCACTTGCCAATTCTTACTAGATTTTCATTCCCCAATTTTTTTTTTTTATTTTCCCTCAAATTTGAATTCTTTTATGCTTCAAACAAACATGCTTGTAAATAACATAGAGTAAGGAATAAAATATTGCATTTTTGTTGTTAAAAGCCTCTTTTTTTTTTTTTTTTTTTTTTTTTTTTATGCAGCCAGTGAATTGTTATCTTTGTAAGTTGGTGGGTTGAAATAGTTCAACATTTTTAGTAGTTATTGAATTTCAAAATGTAGTTTTCTCTAATTATTTTGTGAATTAAAAGAGGAGCATATATTATAAGGATAACATCTGCTGTATAAATGTTAAGGACTTTTTTTGAAATTAGTAAATAAATATTACATTGTTAAAGTTTGTATCAATATCTCGTTAGAGGTGATATATTTATGAAATTTTTATAAGGTATTTTTTTTCTTGTGTTAGATCACAGTAGTTTCATTTATTTGAATTAATTTAATATCAGTCTGAGAAATCTTTTAAGATTTTTAAATCTTTTTGTGACATATTTCATCATGTAATTTACAACAATTAAAATGATTATGAATCTTTATCGGATATTGGAAGGAACCTTATTTAGAATATGTCCTTATCATTGTGTATTATTATTGTTGAGTAGTATTACTTTGCTATTGTAATAAATTAGCACTATTGATTTTAATGATTTATCTCAATAGATGAAATCAAGCTGCATGTCTGGAAACAAGGAATTATGGATGAAGTTCCTTTATTGAAAAAAGAAATTGCTTGGCCAACAGATAAGAAAGTAAAATTCAAGAATCCAACAGGATATGCTACATTGGAAGAAGGTAAATCTGCTGAATTCCCTTTCAATTTCTTTAAATTTATTTTGCAACTGAAAAAAAAAAAAAAAAAAAAAAAATGGCACTGCATTTTGTTTACTATTTATTTTTTCTGGTAATGTATTTGAATGAGAACAGAATTTTAAAATTTTATTTGTGTTACATGCATCTAATGCTAGTATCCATTATAATTTTTTTTAAAAGTCTTGTTTGATATTATTAAAAAGTCAACATTAGAAAAAGTAGAGCTACAATATTTGAATTTGTATAAAAAGTAATTAAATGCAAAAATATTTTTTTCTATGCTATTAGTAGAATAATGTATTGCAATAATGAATTTGTAAAGTTATTTGTTGAATGAAGGTCATTTGCTGAGATAAAGAGACAAAAATGTCTAATAATAATGTGATATATTTTAATCTTAATCTGATTTAGCATAAATCAATATTTTTTTGTCCATTTTTTAATAAAATTTAAAGTAGATATTTAAAATTTGCTTTTATTTATGTATATGTGTTTTATTTTTATTTTATATTATATTATTAGTGAGCCTTTCAGTCTCTAATAATTAAAGTTTTAAAACAATGAATGGCTTATGTGCTGTCATCTGAAAAGAAGAACAAGTCAGTCATACTAATAAATATTACTTTAAAAATAACAACTTTGAAAGGTTAAAAAAAATGTTTGTATTATAAAAAGTTATTTAGTATAAGATTATTAATTATAAGATTTGCATCAAATAACTTTTTTACATGTGTAAATTTACTTTTTATGCACCATTGTTATTGATTGGTGGCATTATTGTGATTGGTTCTATCTAATGTTGTGCATTTAGTTATATATATAAACTTACTTTTTATGTAAAATTGTTATTGTTTGTTGGGATTACTGTGATTGGTTCTTTCTATTGTTACACTTAGTAGTGTTAGCCTATTTCTCAATTTTTTTCTAATATTATATTATATAAAATTTTTAAAATTAAATAATTAATATTGCAGTAAAAATTGTATCTATGTTATAATTGTTTGTTGAAATTAGAATGAAACTTTTGTCGAAATCGTGAAAATGTATTGAAAGATTCTGTAACCGAGAAGAAAATATTTACTAAAATATTGAAAGAAAAGAAAAAAAAAAAAAAAAGGCAAAATTATTCGTTAAATTACCTAGAGATTCAAGTGAATATATTAAGCTTTGATTTAGTTTTTAAAAGTAAAATCGAATTAAAGTAAATTGAAATTCTGAATTTGAGGATTCAAATATGAGCTACTTTTTTTTTTTCAGTTTACATTAATGTAATAACTTACGTACAAAATTTGCAATAACATAAAACTTAGCACATTTTGAGATTATCTATTTATGTAAAGAAAAAAATTCTGAAAGTTATTTTTAACAGAATATTAATTTCAAAACATTCATTTATAAATCTCAAACATTTTGTGTTGGATTCAAAGGTTTTTTTTCCCCCCTCCCAAATTTGAAATTAGTTACCTATTCGCAAACCATGATATAATTATTACATTAAAGGTCTTTGATGTTGTATGGACATATCATTCTGAGAGTATGTGTTTTGTTTGTGTTCGAAGGAAATATCTATAAGGGTATGCTTGAAATGAGACTGTAAATGAATTTTAACACTTGACACTAATTTATTGGTGATAAATAATTTAAATAGAACTTCTTTGAAAATCAAATTAATTTATTTAATGATTAATTGACATTGTCTTAATGTTTTGTTAACAGAATATTTTGTATGTCCATTTGAAAATATGTGTGATAATATAGGAAAGAAAGTTTCGAGAAAAATTCAAACATCTTTAGATGAGTGATTTTTAAATTTTAATATGTTAATCCTTGACAATATAAGTAGCTAAAGAGAAAAGTAAAAGTAACAGTAACATTCTATTACATTCTTTTCTTTTTTATTGTGTAAAAAAAATATGCATTTGTAAATATTTAGACTGTAATGAATAAATAGTATGTAAAATGAGCGATTGAGCATCATTAATCTAAAGTCATTATCACATCTTTAAATAAGAATATTTACAAGATTTTCTTGAAGGAGAGCTGCATTAAACTAATTTTTCTGTAATGAATGGGAACAGGTACCTAAGTAATCTTAATTTACTTTCCCAACAAATTTTATGAATCTAATCAGGGAAATTAGAGTTAGTTGAATTTATATTAGTTTTTGTACATT
Organism: Nephila pilipes; assembly: GCA_019974015.1. Lineage (NCBI taxonomy): Eukaryota > Metazoa > Arthropoda > Arachnida > Araneae > Nephilidae > Nephila > Nephila pilipes. The sequence continues at coordinate 20,521 of BMAW01088339.1, forward strand.
CTATTTTAGATATAAAAAAATGTTTCAGTGTTGACTCTGAGAATAAAGGACAAGATTTGTAATTGTAATATTATCAAAATAAATAAATAAAATAAAAGGCGGGGAAGGAAATAGACTGCAATCATACGAATTACTTTTTTTTGAAATTTTTTTTTAATATAGTTCAGCAAAATTAAAATGCTCTTAGTTGAATTTTAATTTGATGTACAATATTTTTATTATCCTAGAATTTTAATCATTTGGCATATGGTAACTGTTTTGTGTCATAGAAATGGATTTTGTTTGTAGTTTATATTGTTCTACATGTTACACATTAAAAAACATTTTGCTATATTTTAACTTTTTATACAAATAATGGAAATCAATGTGATGGTTTTACACATGAAATGTTTTGTAAAAAAATGTTGTTTTCTGGGAGGTGGGGGTATTGAACTATGTACTTTATTAAAATTTTATTTTTATATATGTTTATTTGAGTGTCCAAACTCAAAAATGTGAATTATTAATATCCCCATTTTGACTTTTCTTTGTCTTTAATTTTCATGTCTTGATTTTTATTATATAATGATTAATGGCAATTTTCATTTTACTATTCTTTATATTTTGAATTTCAGTTTTAAGATATGTTAATAGTCAAGTATCTTTTTTAAAGGGTGTCATCAGTAGTGATCTATGCGCTCTCAATGATAACACTGATTACTGTGTCAATTTAAAATGCTTAAAGACATGGGGAGAGAAAAACAAGTTATGAAGCTACAATTTTCATTATCAATCAAATGTTTTTGTTTTAGGAATTCCAAGTTTGAATTTATACTTTGATATCTGTATATTTTATATTTTAGCTTTCAATAAAACAGCTAAACCAATGAACTGGACTAAACCTGTGTATAAGCTGGATCCTGATGATAAGGATGATAATGGTTTTGAAAATGAAGATTTAATAGTGTGGATGAGAACAGCTGCTTTACCCACATTTCGGAAGTTATATCGTCGAGTTAATCATAGAGTAGAAGGATATAGATTAGGACTTCCTGCTGGAACATATGCATTAGAAATAAAATATCGTATCCTTTTCTAAAATGTGTTATCACTATATAAACTATGTATTTAGAGTTTGTGTTGCATATTTTAATTTTGAATTTTTGTCAAAGTTTCAAGCTCTTAGAAAATAGGTACTGCCATGGGTTCTGAGATTGAATAATAAAAAGAGCATATTTTCTCATTTAATCTTAACAATTTGGAAAGTCTGCTATGAAAGAACTTAGTTTTTTAATAAAAATTCAGAAGTGCATTTTTTGTATTATTAAATTTATTAATAATCCCTAAAATAATTAATATATTTTGCTTTGTATGCTTATATAGTTAATTTTCTAAAATATTTAACGTTTATGTGAGATTTAAATAAAAAAACTACTCCGTGATATTTTAATATTGTAAAGAAATTTCTTATATATTGTTTCAACTTGTAATTTTGATTACCATGTTGTTTACTGTTGTATGTAATTAACACCATTCAACTTGCTTGATTATGGGATATGACCTCATCATTTGACCATGATTTTAACTTTTGTCGGGTTACTATGTTAAAAATGATTTTAGAAAGATTTAGCTAAATGGGATTCTACAAACATATAATTTGAAGCTAAGAACAATTAATGATTAAGGATGATGGAGGTTGGTGTCAAACTGAAACTGTCACCGCACATCTAGGAGTCATGTTTGGGTACTACTTTACAAATATTGTATTTTAAATAAAACAAATTTTACATCTTAAAAATATATAATAATCTTGTTTCTTATGTATATATATAATAAATTTCTCTAACCTTGTATATAGGATCCTCGTTTTTATTTATAATAGTTTTCAAATTTGCATCTGTTTCTAAATGATATGAATATATCTATATATACATTTATGAATACAATTTCTTTCTAATACTCTAATAATAGTAAATATTAATATATTTTTTTAACAATAATAGACAAATATGTAAAATTTTGTCTTGCTTAATAGAGTAGAAATGTGTCAAAAATCATTTTGAATGAAATTTCTTAATGCAAGGAGGGAAACTTTTTGATGCACACAGAATCCTACATTACATGTTCTACACAAGAATACAGTTTGATTATTAGTTTTTCTACTACCAAGATTGTGTACATTGGAGAAGCATGAACTGATATGTGTGAAAAATTGAACATACAGTTTTGCAGTGTCAATCTAAAAATGACACCTAAAACATTTGCTAATTTGAAAGTATTTTTAATAAATAAAAAATTATTTTTAGAGTATCCTAATGTGATTGAGCCTGAATAACATCAAATAATTGCATTTTGACTTTAAAAATCATTGCATATTGAAATAGATGAAAGATAATTTCCATCAGATTAAAACATATGGCAGCTCTCATTTTTCTTTGATGAAGAAGAATGCCTCTAAATTGTAGGACTGCTATCTATTAGATCAGAAAATAATTTTAGATTTAGGTGAAATTTGAGGGAGCTATACAGAAACAATTTTTTACTTAAAAAAATTTGTTAAAAGGTGATACATATATCGACATTGACATTACCTTGCACAAGTACAAGGTCTGCATTATTTTAATGTAATGTTTTTTTAAAATGAAACCAATTTGTGAAAATCCATAATTTTTTTTGGATAATAGATAGATGAACATAAGCTTCCTTAACAGATTAATAGGTTATAAAGTGACTTCTTTCAAAGGAACCAAAAGAATTATCTTGTCCAATACTTCATGGCTCGGTGGGAAAAATCCTTTCTTGGGAATAGCCTACATAGTTGTTGGAAGTATTTGCTTATTACTGGCGGTTGTCTTCCTTATTATTCATTTCAAATATGGTAAAAGGTAAGTCATATAGTTTTTCAAACTCAAAATATTAAGAAGAAAAAAAAGTGTAATCTGGGATTGTATTTTTATAATTTTTATCCAATTAATTAATAGAAAGAGAATCACTTTGGGACTAAATCATACCCTATTTAAGTCTCATAGAATAATTAACTTCTTGGGTATTTAGATAAATATTTTGCTTGAAATAAAATTTGTAAATTATTTATGATTTTTTTTTATGGAGTACTAAGCATTTTTAAAATATTTTGAATCTTATCCCTTTGAAACTAAATTAGAACTCAAAATACTTATTTTTGCACAGTAATTTTTTAAAAAAATGTAATAAATATTTTAAAGTATGCTTTTTAATGAAGAAAACAGTTGAAGTTTTAAATTAATGTCTTACTAAGGAAAAATCCTTATGTATAAATTACTCCTATTATCTATCTTTCCCCTCTTTTGAATATTTTTGAATTATACTTTTGATGTTTTTTTTATTAACTGCTATTTATTTTGAGGTTATCCTTACTTTATTTTATTTTATTTACAGACTTAAGTAAATGGATATGAAATACATACTTCTTTATTTATATCTGTAACAAGTATATATGTATATTAAACTGGATCAGTATCATCAATTTTATTAATGAAATTTAAGAACTGATATGAAAATTAATTTCTTTTCCATTTCTTTTGTTAAAATTTAAAATTTTTCATATATTTTTGTCACATTGTGTAATTCAGAGAAAAATAGTTTTACTCGATCATTTTTCTAAAAAAAATGTTTCGTGAATGTTATGTAGAATATGCTGCACATAAAATTTTAATTGAATTTTCATTCTTTAGTTTTACTGTTTGGCATTTTGTTTGAAAAATATGTACTTTCTGTGGAGAAAATATACAGTAATTATAGTTTCAGAGGAAATGTTTTTATAAAATTACCAGGTTTATAGAATACTAATTATAGCTTTATAAAATCATGAATTTTTTTCCCCCAAATATAATAATTTTAAAGCATTTTCATTTTTTAGCACTCATGATTTAGTGAACATTTCACAAAGGACGCCTTATTAAGAAAGCATCTTCTAAGTTGTGTTGTCTGCATACATTCCATATCATACGCTTTCATATCTGCTAGATGTAAATAAAAGTAATTGTTTATGTTTGCCTAAAATATTTAATATGCATGTATAATGTTGATGTATTTATGTGTAATGATGTATGTAAATAAAATTGTGTTATTTGTGTAAACATAAGGAAAATTACTGCAATATCTGTGATTTATGTTAGGATAAATTGTGAAAGATATTTAAAGCATTTTTCACATCCAGAAAAATGATTTTATTAGATGGAGAAAAAAAATATTTTTATTGATGTAAATTGCGAGATATATTGTATGCAAAACCAAACTTATGTTTAAATAATTTGAAATTTAATTTTATTATAAAATATTCATAATAGTCTTTAAGCTTATTTAAACTATAAAAATGAATGTAACTATTAAATCTAGTCAACTTTGGAAGTAATTACCATATTTTAAAATGTTTGTTTCATCGGAATAATTTATTAAAGAAATGAAAAATGCTTTACACAGTATTTCGTTTTGTAATAAAATTAGATTAAGTACATCATGTCTGTATGAATATTCTGTTGAACTTGTTTATAATTTGTTATAGTAATTTCGTTTAAAAAAAGAATTTTATGATATTTAAAAAAAAAATTCATTTGTGTACTTTTTATCTGCACAAAATTTGTGTTTTTTAAAAAAAATGTATGTATCTAATTATGTGAAGAGTTTAATATATCCATTGACATATTGTGTTATATTCAGTAATTACAGAATTTTCAAGTTTGAGTATTGTACAAAGTTTTGAGCATTTAATTTTGGTAATTTGAGATAATTGAGACAAAATTATTTGTAATTATTTTTTGTTAATATCTGATGTATTTTTCGTCAAGGATAAAGGTTGATAAAATATAAATAATGGATTATATAATTGCTTATATATTTCTCTTTGGATACTTCATTTACTTCTAAAAAATTTACATTAATTTTGATTTGATTTTTTTTAACATCTTTGTGATTTCCAATTAATAATTAAGATAAGTAAAATGAGAATTGTAAATAAAATCAAAGGAAATAAAATTTAATTTTCTCACTTATCCCTGTTTGATGTCAAATGTATTTTATAGTATTCATATTATTTACCTCATTAATTGAAGAAATAATCCATTATTATTTATTTTTATTACTAATTATAAATAGAATATTATAATGAAATTGCATTTGTAATTAACTGATTAATTTAAATAGCAGTAAAAGTTATTACTGTAGATTATATAAATTTGCAGGATTGTCATACAGAATATGCAATTAATGTTTTGTTATGATCAATTCCAAGAACTGTAAATTTGAAGGATTAAATTTCTGAAAGTATAATTTTCTTTTCAAAAGCTAAAGAAAAAAAAGTACCTGGTATATTGTGAAACATTTAAATATTAAAAAAAAAATAATCTTAAATTAACCTACATTCATTTTGCTATTTTGATATGTGTATTTTATTTTTCATTTTGATATTTTGTATATTATGAGTTTCTGATATGATTATGGCTGATATGTCTTACAAATCTATCATTGTATAATTGATTATTACTTTTCTCTACATTAAAATATAAATTTCATTGTAAATTCTATTAGAATTACTTTATTGTAATTTATTGGAAAGAATGCTTAAGTTAATTAAGAAGTAATTAGTTTGAAATTCAATATTCTTGAATAATTCAACATACTTCTTAAATCTTCTAAATATTTGAGAAAAAAATTGTTAAATTCTTGTAGTGAGTTAAAAAGAAAAAGAATTTAATTAAATAAGCATATCAAGTGAATTTTAAATTTTTTTTTAGTAAGTGATCAAAAAGTATTGTTTTGTCTTTTGTTATTCTGTTTTGTGTTTGTATGTTTGTCAGATCTGTTTTTTTGCATAGTTAAATACATGCTTCTAATATTAAAGTGTGTTTCATTAGTTAGATTTCTTGCTAATAATTGTAATTAAGATTTCTTGTTAATAGTTTTCAATCATTTTTTGTAATTTTCTTCGTTTCCTCAAATTTGTAGATTATATTCTTAAAAAAATGTGATGCAAAATATTTTTAAGTAAGCTTTAATGAGAATTATACTATTTGTAATGAAATAAGCTAGATGTAATTGAAAATGTTCTATTTATTAGGTTAGTTTTTAGTTGATAATCAATTTTAAATATATTGTGGAATCTAACATTTACAATTTTCAGGTCATAAAAGACGAATAAATTATCTGCTCTATTCTTGTTAAAATGAGATGTTTAAATCTTCCAAGTATGTGGTGAAGAAAAATAAAAGTATTACTTTTTACTTAAACTTTTCATATTTTAATTTGACAACTTTTATTGTGCTGTGTTGGAAACCCTAAATCAATTAGAACAAAGACAATATTTTAATGAAATAAAATAGGAAAATAACACTTGCAATTAAAAAATTTCTTGCTCGAAATATTTTATTAATCACATGTTTAGTCTACATTTTTTTTTTCAAACCGAATTACAGTCAGAAAGTTATTAGATTTGAGTATCATTAGTTGTTTAAATGAATATATATTGGGTCAATGAGTTTATGTGTTAATCAAATACTTGGCAAGTACTATTTTAAAATTGCCTATCATGCATATAACTCTACGGAAATCAATTTTTCGAAAATGTTGCAAACATTTTCTGTAGAATTTATTAGTTAAGCTATCAGTTCAAGATAATGTTTTTTAAAAAAATTGTTACCATCAACTGACCGTCGATACAGAACTGAACATAATACACTTATCTAAATTATATAAGTAATATAAGATAAGTTATTATACTTATCTTATATTACTTTGCTAAAATTAGTAATTACCAATTTGTGAAATAGTTTTTAAAAATTATTCTTTGCCTATGATTCAATCAATTTGCATCGAATTTAGTTGTCACGAGTTTGGTATTCCAAGTTTTCTCTCATCTGTACAAATTAGGTTTTCGCATTTTAAATGTTTTAGAAATATGTTTTTAATAATTAGATGAATTTGTTATACTTATTTTGGTCCGAGAAGCTTCTTATATTTCCATAAAACATATATCGTTCTCCCCATTATGAAAACAAGTATTTCTGGTTACCATTTGCATCTTAAAAATAATTGCAACAAGCACATAACATTTTGCTGAAGCTCACATAAGTGATTATTGTATTAATATGTAGCAATTTTCTAATTCATTGATCAATGCTAATAAAAAAAACTTCCATTTCCAAATTTTAAGACATATTTGATACGTTTTTTCGATCACTATAAGTATGGAAATAATCTGAGTAAATTTATTGAGTGTTCGGTGAATCATTATATTTTGCTGCAGTAGTCTTGTGGTCATGGTTGCGGAATCGTGGGTGGCTTTGTTTTCATCGAGTCATGGGTTCGAACCCTGTTGTCATTGAAGTTGGGATGATTCACTTTAAATCTGGGCGAAGTCCTAAGTCTTCCTGCTAGTATGGTGGGAAAGTTTGAAGAGGGAGGTTCCTACTCGGATGTCGTCCTTGTCACTTGACCTAGGTTAAAAATTGCGTGGTCAGTCGCCAATAAGCCATCGGGTTGCTTTTCGGTGCGATATTAATAAACAATCCCGATCTGATTTTCTACTTAATGCAGTATGCAAACTGTAGCAACAATTTTTAATCCTGTAAGTTTTTAATATATCAATTTTTTCAGTAAATAATCATAAATGCTATTGAAGCACACAAATTTTCAGCAGTTTAATTTAAAAATTTAATTTTTGAGTTTTGCAACTGCAATTAGTATTGCTTTATACGTTATTTACTACGAAGACCCCGGTAGCTCAGTAATTATGGTTTGGTAGATTGTTTTAAGTTTTGAGTAATGTGTGGAACAACATAGGCTGTAATCCCTTTCATCATTATTCTTTGAATTTAATGGTCGCGGCAGCCTAGTGCTCATGGTCACGGACTCGGTTTTTGTTGAGTCGCCTGTTCGAGCCTTGATGCCACTCCAGCTCCACCATGTAGTTGGGACTAATGCGTGTAAAACCTGACGAGGCTCTAAATCCTTTTGTTGGCGTGGTGTAGAAGTTAGAAGATGGGGTGCCAGCTCAGGTGTCGTCCTCGTCACTTGACCGAGGTTCAAAATTACGGGGTCCGTCGCCAATAGCCCTCGTGTTACTTCTAGTGCGACGTTAATAAAACCAATCCATGTGGAAGTTTTGAGAGAAAGGTGACACCTTCGTCACTGGACCGAGGTTGAAAACTAAGAGGTCCGTCGCCAATAGCCTTTGTGCTGCTTCGCTGTGCGACTTCAAAAAACAATCACAATCTATTGAGAAGAATTAGAGTTTCTATAAATTTAACGTATCTACACTGCGGTCTTAAATGGAATCGGGACAAGAACCCATGACTCGACTGCGAGAGTGACTATAGCCTTGTGTCTATATACGAAAGAAATATTTTTTTAATACTCTAATGTATTGTTAAACACTCCAAACTTACGCTAGTGATTTAAAATTTTAGTATATAGATCTTCCAAAGTGGCAAGTGTTAAAATAAATTAAAATTTTCTATTAGTTTCACCAATATTTTTAGTACCATTTATTGAAAGTATAAGTGTAACTAGAGGGAATATGTGTTTAAAATCGGTTCGCTGTATGAGGGAATAGATACATCATGGCGTGGCTTGGAAGTTTGATGAGTGTGAGGTATCAACTTGAAAGCCGTCCCCATCATTTGACGATAGCTGAAAATTGCAAGTGTTGTGGCCAATAGCCTCCTTTGTATTCCTGTATATTGAGAATTTAACACATATCCATTTTTTTTTCATTGCAAAGATAACTGGAGGTTGATTTTAAAACAGACTATTAACACGAATCGTTCTCTCTCTTTTTAAAGTTTTACTTTCTTCCAGTTATTGCTTCAATGACAAAGAGAGGAAATCAATGGCATTTAACTCAAGAATAAGTTATTTTGATATTTAAAAACTACTTGACATATATAGCCAAAAATTACGTTATTAGAAAATCAAAGAAAATATTTGCGCTTCTCGATAGAGTTTGCCCTCAGGGGCTTACCTACTTCAGGTAAGTACGGGCTTCACGAACCCGAGGCACCCTAGTGATCTTTTTCTTTCTCATAGGGTTTAGTATCTTTGGTGAACACGTTTGACGCACTCCCGGGATACCCTAGTGATCCTTCTCTATTTTCGACCCTCCTTGTCAACCAATTTTTGTCTTTTTAAATTTTCTCACTTCAAGACCACAGTTAAAACTTGTTTGGCGCAGCACAGCCACATTTGGCTCTTGCGCCAATAAAATTCACTTGCACTCACTCTTAACAGAGTTAATTCATTCTTCAAATTAAAATTTTTGTAAATCATTTAAATATTTCATGACATTTCAAATATTTAATTCACATAAAATATTAATTACTTTTACATAGATTTTTTAAACGCTCTCGTGATTATTTTGAGCGAATCGCATTTGTATATCACCAAAAACTGTGTTTTTTTTACATCTTTGTGCCTTGTGAATGCATCTCTTTTCTTTTATTCTGTGACGGCTGCCCATTCCGGGTTACTTCTTGCGCCATAACTAGATTCAATTATTAAACACTAAGAATCAATAAGTCAATCAAAGAGACACTAAAACAATAATTACGCAATTAACTTCTTTTTAATATAACAACAATTATGAATGCTCTCCCGGGCAAGGGCTTTACTGCCTTAACTCAATCTACCAATAATAATCTAGCTGACTCTTACCACTAAGCCTTCCTTGACTGCAACTCCGACTCTGGAACAATTGTCGAACACTGGAATAACTAAATCTCTTGAATCACTCAACTTCTAATCCAACCTCCTACTTCAACCTCTCTATCGCGACTCTCAGTCTGAGTTTATATATTTCCTAACTCTCCCGCTTCACTTCATTTCTACTTGTTTTACCAAAATCACGTTTCATTTTTGGTTGGGCAAAGGTTGTTTAGCAAAAGCCATCAATCTCAATTAAAAGTCCCCAAGATTGGTGAAGAGAAACAGCGAATAGCCAATGTCACAATTCTATATAAGTTAAGCTCCATAGTTAATGCTATTCTTACTCGTAGGCTACATGGGGAAAAAAAATTTCTTTCTAACAATCTTAAATTTTCTGACTAATAAATGAATCTTTAAAAATTCATAATGCACTTTTAAATTCACAAAGTTAATTATCCTTTTGTAATTACCACTATGCTTAAAAAATAACTTTAAAATAAAATCGCAGTTCTGTGCAAGTGAAACTGAAGTTCAGTTACAAAAGAACTACGAGATATGGAGATTAAGAGCTATGAGGCTCCAAATAAGTTATCCAACGCTATTCTGTACAAATAGAAAAACATTATTAATATACAAAGCGCAGGGAAATATTCTAACCAAATTGTAAAAGGTGGTAGGAAGTATGATACACTTTTTTTTTTTTTTTCTTTTTGTCAAAAAATGTGGCCAAAAATATGTGTACTTGTTATTGGCTAAGATTTAAATAATAAAATTTCAGTTAGGCCTAATGAAATGTAACAAAACTTTCAATGAGTCGGGTTTTTACATTATATATTCGAAAAAGTGAACAATGAATTCTCACATTATCAGTAAATGGATTTCCTTACTTTTTAAAAGCGTACTTCACTTTTACAATTGGCTGTTTCGTATTCGTTCTCCGCACAAACATTAAATTGTTTCCTCAGTTCTGTCTGCAGCCCATGCGTCAGATGAATATCTGTAAGCCCCTAAAATTCGGATAGCCATGCATATTAGCCACCCAAGGGCCTATTGTTTTAGGTGGAGCGTTTTGGCGTACCAGATCACTTTTCATTTTTTTTTTATCGTTTGCTTCAATTTTAATCACATTTAAATTAAACATATTCAATTTAATAAATTATCGTTTGTTTTATTTTGATTACATGTAGCTGATATAAT
>BMAW01088339.1:31381-78551 GCA_019974015.1 Nephila pilipes
GTTTGTTTTATTTTGATTACATGTAGCTGATATAATATTCAATTTAATAATTTATCGTTTACTTTAATTTTAATTACATTTAGCTTAAATATATTCAATTTAATAATTTATCGTTTACTTTAATTTTAATTACATTTAGCTTAAATATATTCAATTTAATAATTTACCGATTCCTTTAATTTTAATATCGGAAAAGTTTACATAACATTGCATAGAACTTTTTTTTTTACAAAAAATTGTTTTTTCTTATTAAACCGAATTCCAGTATTCTCTGCAATATCAAAAAAATTTTAATATAGTTCTCACACAACATCAAACATACGTTTAATTCACTTATTGGCGAAATTCTCTTTGTAAAATGCCACTGCAAGATGTTATAGCCTGACCTTAAAAGCTCCCTCTGTAACTAAATGCGGCGTTTCTGGATATTATATATTTTAAAGCAAAAAATGTTTATTTTGGTCGCTTCTACCATTCTTTACAATTTGACCATATATTTTTCGAACATTCTATATACAAAATTCCTATTTGTGATTTTTCTGATTACTAAGACAATAGATCACAGGAAATATTTTGCTAAATTGTTTGCACCAAGCGTGGAACCATCCCGAAAAATAGCGATTTCCTTAATTTCAAACAAATAATGCATTTTAAATTTGATAAATTTTTTATTTCATGCAGTTAAGAGAGATTACTAAATAAATTTAAAACACAGTTTCTAGTTTGTTTTTAGATTGAATTCAAATATATTGTTTTGTTAATTTTGCGAATTATTACTGTCTCTTTATGAATACTGCTTTCCTTTTCTTTGTTAACTTATGCGTAGCTGCGGTAGCCTAGTGGTCATGGCTTCGGATTCGTGGCCGACGGTTTTCGTTCAGTCGCGGGTTCGATCCTTGACCGCTAAAGACCCGCCGTGTAGCCGGGGATGATGCACTTTAAATCTGTCGGGGCCCAAAGTCCTCCCGTTGGCATGGTGTGGATGTTTGGAGAGGGGGGTGCCAGCTCAGGTGTCGTCCTCGTCATTTGAACGTGGTTCAAAATTACGAAGTCCGTCGCCTATAGCCCTCGAGTTGCTTCTAGTCCGACGTTAATATTAAACTAAACCAAACTTGTTAACTTATGCCGATAGGTTTTTGTTTTGAGAAAACGGTATCAGAACAAAAATGCGTGTGGATAAAATGAAGGATACACTATATTAGATTCAAAAGATTGACATTATAATACATTATGGTTAAAATAATTATATTTTTAGTTGGCTAAAGATATATTTAATTTGAAATTTTATCGCCTGCTTTTATTTTAATATTCGAACAGAATATTATTATCATCTATAGTAATTTATTGTTTGCTCTTATTTTAATATTTAACTATTGATTTTTATGGCAGAATCGTCTGTTTTTATTCTTTTTGTTGTTAACATTCGCAACTTTTTTTGTACTTCAGAATATTTTGCTTGTGAAAATAAAATTGCATTAGGATTTTGAAGAAGGAATTTTCTTTTCTTGATAGTAATTGCTTCTGTGGATCCTGAGGCTCGTTAGTAAGCTTATTTTACGCTAATTGTTATTCATTTTGAATAGTTTATCTTTTTTGAGAACTTAACAAGAAAAAAAAAAAAAAAAAAAAAAACAGCACATGTTAAAAGGAAATCAGCAAAGCCATTTTAAATTCGTTTATTTCTTTACGTAAGTGAATGATTTCGTTTTTGAAAAGTTCCTTAATAAGGTATTTTCCCATCCATCCTCTTATTGCTGAATTATCCTACACTGATATCTAAAACCTTACATCAACAATGTATTATTACATCTCATAGGACACACATATAAACTTCCTTATTATTATATTTAAAAATGGATAAAGCATATAAAATAAATTTCTAATTACTTACATGCTATTGGATTTTAGACGATTTCGTCATTTATTCAATTAATAAATGTCAAAAATAGTGATCCTTTTTATTTTTAAATTTTTATTTGTTTATGAAAGGGTACATAGATTTTTCTATTTGGTCATTGAGAACTAGAAGTATTTTCAGAATTTTACTCACATTATCATTACCCTAAATATTCACTTTCAAATGCATTTCTGATCTTATACCTAAGCTCACAACTTTAGTATAGTGACAACAGATTCTGTAATTCTTAAGTTTAGTGCCTGAATTCTTTTCCTTTTAAACGGCTGCTTCTACAATAAGTTTTCCACACATAATTCCAGTATGTTATCGAATTTCCAATCGAAGAATATATTATCATCTTACTCATTCACTCGAGTAATTCTCAGTTTTGAATTTGCTTCATCTGCATAGTTTTCGAAAATTTTACTGAAAACTGGTCTCTTTTCTCCTTTCGATTTGCGAAATTCATAACGGTATGGCGGGAAATCCTACCCTTTCATGAATTCTTGTTCCCTAAAGGCTCAACTTGGCTTATGTGGTTCAATAGCGCCATCACTGGCGGAAGAGTCTTTTCCATTTCGAATTTTAAATCGGGCTTATCTGGTGGATCAGCGAATTCAGTGATATGAATGAAAAATTGAGACCCAGATGGTCTCCATCTTTGAAGTTTTAGTCTAATTTAGAATACGATTCGGACATTTCGATGAGATATTCAAATGAAATAATTAAAATGGTCTCGAGAGACTGTACTATACAGTGATTACAAACTGATGTGCATTCGTATCCAACGGATAATATATCTCATTAAGTCTGTAATCTAAAAGCAGAAGTTATTGTGAAATTCTTCTGAAGTCTTTTGAAAAAGAATGTAAACCATACATATTGTATGAAGTGAATTGTGAGACAAACGAATTTTATTAAAATTAATAATTTCATTGTCGAATCACAATTTTTTTTTGCAGGCATGGCTTAAAGGTAAGGCATAGAAAACTAGAAATTTCCAGAAAAGAAAGACTATTTTCTCATGCTTATGATAAATGCAACACCAACAATTTTACATGTTAATTTTTGAATAAAGATGTATAAAATAGGTATGATCCAAATACAAACGAAAAATTAACTCGATAGTATTAAAATATACGCAATTTTCACAATGAGTAGACTGATACTTATATAAGTGCTTTTAAAAATCGAGTACGGTAATTTTTTTTAAAATTTATTCATTACTTTGGATCCGATTATAACTTGTATTTATAAATATTTGGATTGATGGTAGGATCTCGGGAAGACGAAGAAATATAATTTAGAAATATTAAGAGAAAAAAAAATTCATTACTTAAGGTGAAAAATTTTACTCGTTAAATTTAATACTCTGTTTTGCTTAAAACAACATTGCAATTAAAACTATAAGTATTAAAATACTAATAATTAATTATTTTTTTATTCTTTAAAACTTTTTCTTTGACTGAACTAAAATAATATGTGTAGTAACGCCTTGTGTCACTGTTATATCGACTTAATTTTTTTTTATAATGATTATCACATGTATTGGGAATGGTGTAATTCAATGTAGTATTATGCATTTTTTTTGTTTTTCCTTTTCCAAATAGATCATGAGTATGACACCTTTCATATTAAAAAAAATCGTCTCCATAACTTTTCCAGCCAATGAGATCGTCTTCGCTTTCTTACGAGCAAATCCATCTGAAGCAACCCATTGTTTGATTGTTTCTTGAGTTCCGGTGGATAATGACAAAAACAGGTCTCATTGAAGGCAGCAGCAATCAAAACTAACCTAAGAAACATTGTTAAATTTGTTTTGACGCTGTTTAACACATGGTAACGCACAATGCTAACATCGAATTGTCTTAAAAGGAGCATCTGTAGTCAAAAACCACTTTTCACTCTCGTAAAGTAAAGAGAGAGGGTACATCGTTATTACATACTTTTTGAGTCACCCTCGCAAATGATGTCTTGTTTGTATTACTGTCGTGAGAAAATATTCGAATTTTGCAAACATGTAAAAAAAAAGCAATAACTAGTACATCTTACTAACAAGGCTTTCAATAAACTAATAAATAAATAAATTTACTAAATGAACTGTATATGAAAAATTAAAATATAGAAACATACTGAATACACATAAAAAAAAGTGAACGACTGATATATACGTTAGTATGGAAGATAAAAAATGTAAAGAGGGCAATCAAAATCAATAAAATTTTAAAAAAATAAAAGAGTAAAACAACAACAAATAATCTAGAAAAATAACATGTCATAATAGACACCTAACAAAATGAATGCATGTAAGAAATGTATGTAAAATATGTATGTAAGAAAAAAAAAGGAAAGGAAAACTGGGCTATTAGTACTATTAACTTTAACTTTAGATTTTCACTTTCGAATTTAATACTGTACAAAAAAAAAATCCCACCCCCTTTTTTTTGCTGGTAATATGGCTAGTGAAAGGAATAAAGCTATTTTTTTCCCCGCTTCAAATTCGTTTCTACCAAATTTTACGTCACATAAACACAAAGAGCAGGGGAAAAAGACACTATTTTATTAGTTTCATGAGAAGAGCTTTATTTCTATTTGAAATGAGTAAATATGAGTTTTAAAAAAGACTTTTTCTCCTGATTCCAGTTTTCCTAATTCTCCATCTGTTTGATGACATGTTGACCAGGCGACAATATATACATATATATATATATATATGTGTGTGTGTGCTTTTGTGGGTTTTTTTTAATTTCAATATTCCATGTACGTTATATTAGCCTTTGACTGTTGACTAGATCTTTCTAGAGTTTAGTATTGGTATTTTGGCAACGTTGAAAAATTATTCCTTCTGGAGCATAGTGTTGGCAATTTGGTTAAGTTTAAAAATTGTTTTTCTGCACGTGGGAAAATAGTATGGTGTATCGCTACAAAGCTATTTTTAACTTTTTTTAAAAAAAATTTCAAGTATTTGTATGACTTGAAAAAAAAGCATTCATGGGCTATCAATAGGGGAGGGAATCTTTACTTAAAAACTTCGTTTATATTTCTTTTATGTAAATTTGTATTCTCTTCTTTGTATTCCATACATATAATTTTAATATACGTAGAATGTTATACTTGAAAATTTTTGATTTTCCTTTTGAGTACTTAAAAATTTTCGCGTCTTTGTTTTCTTTTGGTTCTTAAAAATTTATTTCGGTTTTTATGTGTGCTTTCTTTTTAATTTAATTTTTTTTGGATTTTAATTTTCAGATTTTTTTTTTCCAATTCATATTTTTGGCTTTACAACTATTTTAAATAATATATTTTGTTGATTGGGATAGTTAAGCCAATAATTATAGAATAACTCAGCTTAACAGTCTAAAGCATGTTGTAACATTTAATACATTATTTTCCATTTTTATGTTTTTTCAAAAAAAATTCATTTTGTTTAAATTTTGGATATTTTAATTTTTATTTAATATATTTAAATATTTATTTTCTATCTTATTCCTATTATGTTAATAAAAAAATTCGACTTATTTTATTATTATATAAGTATTTTTCGTACAATCATATTCTATATGTACAATCATATCCGCATAACATGGATTTTGTAAAGTTTAATTAATTATTATCAAACAAAGGATTATTGTAACAGTAAGTGCACCGTCGGTTGTTTGAACGCATTCAAAATGATGAAGCATATTGAAAATATGCTAGAATCAAAATAAAGTAAGCTTTGAAAGATCTCGGAGACATTTTCTCATGGAGACGAAAATATTCATCTTGACTATTTGCAATTCTGTGTCACGATTATGATCTTGAATTCAAGGGACAGTATCACCTCGGCGTGCAAAACCCCTGAGGGACGGCGACCCTTAATAAGCGAAGGGCTTAAGGGACTGTTCACTCCATTATCTCCGTCAACCCCTCATTAAGGGGAATAAGAGGGATTTAGGCAAGGGCAGGTGCATCATCAGAATGGACGCGCCTCTGTCCTAAGCCCCTTTCTGGAATTGGGGTGAGTACCATCTGGTAGTATTTAAGTCTGGTATTTGATTGAGATTTCCCTATTTAAAACTCATTTTGTTGAAAAGAATAACTGATTGTGATTTTAAAGTTTTGAATAAATTCTATTTGAGCTATATACTTTATATTTATATATAAATATATATATATATACTTTTTAATGCGATATATAATAAACTGGTTTGGTCGATTGAACATACATATTATCTTGAAAAGAATTGGCAGTTTTAAAATTGCATTGTAACGAAATATTAGCCTTCTTCAGTTAAATATGGGCATCACGATCCCGAGGAATTCTAGTGACCATTTCTTTCCCATGGAGGTTTACTTTTTTTGGTAAGTATGGGTGAAACGCCCCATATTACCTTACCAAACCAAACCGACTATTATTATTGGGGTACATAACCCTCTCGGGCTTTAACCCCCTGTGAATTTGCTATTAATTGTTCAGACTGAACTATGGTTACATTTGCCCAGAAGTTAAGATTAAAATATAAAAATTATAAAAGTTTACGGAGCAATAGCATTTGAAAATTACTTTTTAGTAAAGATTATATACTGAGTAAATTATAATTATACAATGATATCACTAGTTAAAAAAACTAGTGGAGTTTAGATTAATCAAATATCAGCAGTAAAATGAAGTTATTAAATTAAAAAGTTAAAGATATTGCAGCAGTAGTCTATTGAGTTTCTGCTTGCTTGTTTAGTCTGGTCGCAGTGAGAGCGCTCGCTGTGATTGGTCAATGGTGAAGTGTGCTATTTCACTATATATAGGTGGGTGTGTAGGAGTGCATTCATATTACCTTAGCGATCTTTCTACATTTTCTACTCCCCACCCCTTCTTGTTAACCAATTTCTATCTTTTTACCCTTTTTTTTTTTTTTTTTTTTTCAAACGTCTTGGTCACACATATATCTTGTTTGGCGTAGCATAACCATATCTGGGGCTCTTGTGCCATAAGACTTCCCCATCGCTCACTCACGAAATTATTGATGATAAAGCCATAATACTGGGTGTTTCGAAACTTGAAAATTGCTTCATCAGATGTTTTCTGTCACTCCATAAATTTTTGCCCATGAGTTACGAAACGTTCTGTATTTGAGTGTATTTGTGTATAGTTCGTCATTTTTTTTGTGACAAAAATACAAGTTTTTCAAGATGCAGCTTTTTATTAAATGGAAGTAAATATCTTGCTGGCACATTTTTCAATCTCTTCTAATGCTGGTGTCTCCATTCTTCAATGTTTACGTGCACAACACATTTTGAAATTACTTGCTAACACATCGATCAATAACTCCCGAGTCTAACATTGAAAACATTTTTTTTGCAAATTTTTTTTTTATTCATCAACATAACACCTTTTGTTAATCACCTTTTAGGGTGATACAATCGTTCCAACTCTTTTTTTCCCCGCAAGAAATCTTTTTTGTTGCGAGTAAATAGCGATAAACAGCTTTCTGAATCATCGACTCGTTGCTGTTTTTGTTCCATCGAAAGCAATCGCGGCACCCACTTGGAAAAAACCTTTTTCACTTCACTTCAAAAAAACCTTTTTCCTGGTCCGATCGACTTAAAATTTTGACACGTTTCAAGCAAAGGTTAGTACTCTAGAAAGACCTGGTTACTGGTTTACTACGAGCGCCATCTCTGGGTTAGTCTCGGTAGTTATTGATCGATGTGTTAAATTTGTAGAAAGGAGTTATTCTATCGTTTAGATTTTGAGTACTGTGGCCTGCGAAATAAAAGTCGAGTAGCGAGTTTGAGGCTTGGTATCTGATTCTCAGTGTAGGTAATACTAATGTTACATTTAGTCCTCACACGGAAATAAATGTGGAATTTTGGAGAATAAAATGTTACCTTAAATATTTTTAGAGAGTCAAATTATAACCAAATAACCCAAATACCCCTTTTATGGCTTTAGAGCAGGTATCTCCAAACTACGGCCCGAGAGCACCATCAGTCCGACCCTCAACAGCTTATTTTGATTGCTGTTGGTTGGTTTTATTAACGTCTCACTGGAAGCGAAAACGAGGGTTATTGGCGACGGACCTCGTTATTTGAACCTCGGTCAAGTGACGAGGACGACACTTCAGCTGGCACCTCTCTCTCCTAACTTCACCACGCCTCGGGAGGACTTGGAGCATCTATAAATTTAGTGCGCGTAATAATAACTGAATTAATAAAATGCGCGTAAATAATAACTGAATTTGGAAACATAGCGGAATCCATCCCAACACCATGGACACTTTGACCTGTCTCGAAACGAAAATTTTCGAATTATTCAAAACTGCAGTATTTTGGTAGGATGAGCTTGATAGGTCTTGACTCTTATGACTTGGTGGAGAAGTCAGCGTGGCCCTTAGGTGAAAAAATTTGGAGAACTCTTGCTCTAGAACACATATTTTCAATTGCTGTTCCATGAAAATGATTATAAATCTTAAATTCCTTCTGAAATAAGTTAAAAGTTAAGTAAGAGTTAGTAAAAAAATATTTAAAACTTATTATCTATTATTTAAAACTTATTTAAACAATATTTATTTAGTATAATAATGACATCTGACTAAATATATCATTATTATACTAAATAAGTATTGGTTGTTTTCTGACAATGGTGAGATGAAACATAAAAAATTGATGAAAGTGTAAATTTTTCTGTAATTAAGTTAAACCTGCATTTAAAATATTCAGCATCCAGTATTTTAACTTTTTGTGGTTCTCTTACAGGATAATATTCATATATAAGAAATAGTAGAATTTTTTTTTCTCTTCTCTTCGTTATATTTGTGTGAATCAAGCAGTTTTTACAAAGAATATTAATAATAAAAACAGATCACGACTGTATCCATGGAATAAATTTTATGAGTATATTTGTGCAGAATACTACTTTGAAATGAATAGATTCTTCGAAAACATCAGGTACTGACTTAGTTAATTGTTAAATTATAATAAACAGAAAGAATAATTTTATATTATTTTAATTGTTATTTTTTATATAATTATAAAGTATTTAAATTCTTTGTCTAAAAAGACTATGGAAGTTTGATTTTAACTCCAGAAAAAAATATTTGAAAAACCCTGCTATAAAGTAATTTAATACATTTAATCCAATACATGCTCCATTTCTGTATTATCTATCTTATACAAGGTGTTTCAAAATTCACGGGCGAAAATTTAAGGGATGATAGAAAACATCAAAACAAGCCATTTTTACCACACAATACAAAGGTGGAGATCAAGCGGTGAACCACTAGACTGCGCTGTAGCGGAAAGCGGAAAGCATAAAGCACGAATTTTCTCACACATCGTCCTTTCTACCATGGATTTCAAAAGTCATGGTCTCTTCCTGATTAGTGTACATTGCCATACTTCCTAAAATCCACTGTAGAAATGACGATGTGTGAGAAAACTTGCGCTTTATGCTTTCCGTTACAGCGCCGTCCAGCGGTTCACCGCACTCTCCACCTTTATATCGTGTGGTAAAAATGGCTTGTATTGATGTTTTCAATCACCCCTTAAATTTTTGCCAATTACCCTACAGATAAAGTTGTATATTTCGAAAGAACACTGTATGGTAGAAATAGGTATCATCTTTTATAATTCCAACACACACAAAATACATTCAATACTACTTTATCAATCGTTAGTGTTAGTTATAGATAGTAATGCAAATATCCCGAAAGAATGTCACATTTTTTGTCCCTTCCAGATTTGCGTATAAATTACATTAACACTTAATCGGTTGGTTTTATGGGATTTAGAGCAACAAAGACTATCGCCCCTTTTTAAAATATTTTTTTAATTCGATAGATATCAAAATATTAATGGTTCATAGTCTAGCCACTCATGTAATGTAAATATTATAGAAGAGAGAGAATACCTAGAAGATTATATTTTCTTCTTTTTTTTCCCATCATGTCTTTGGGTTTTCTCAAAAAGTGGGGCTGATACACATTAACTCTATCGGGGCTGAAAAGTCCTCCCGTTAGGTTGACATAGAATTTTGGAGAGTGTAGTGTCATCTAAAGTGTCGTCCTCGTCACACGACAGTGTTTCAAAAACTACGAAGTCGACCACCAATAACCCTCGTGTTGCTTCTGAGTGCGACGTTAATAAACCAACAATCAATCAAATCCTTTTGGATTGCATACAAATAGTACTTTTTTTTTTATCACACCTTATGTAAATTTCAAAATATCTCGTTTCTTTTATAATAGCTCTGTGAGTGAGTGAGTGAACGTTTAATATCGCACTGAGGAGCAACACAAAGCCTTATGGCGATGGACTTCGGAATTTTGAGTTTCGGTCATGTGACGAGGTCGACACATGCATTGGTACCTTCCTCTAAGAATTTCCATATCGTCCCAGCGGAAGGATTTGAGGTCTCGACCAGATTTAACGTGTATCATCCCCTCTATATTGTGGGTCTTTAGTGGCATCAGAGCTCGAACTCACGACTCAACGAAAACAACGCCGACCGCGGCGAGTCTATGAACATGGTCTCTTGGCTATCGTGGCCACCTTGCGCCTCTGTCAAGTGACGAGGATGACACTGAGCTAGTATCTTCTTCCCAAACTCTTATATCACGCCAACGGGAGGACTTGGCAACTTTATCAGATATGTGCATTAACTCCGCTTCATGGAGGGTCTTTCGTGGCATCATCCACGACTCGCTGAAAACAACCACCCACAACAGCAACGACCATAATAATCCTGTAATAGAGTAAATTTTTAACTGCATCTTACAAGCTGAAATATAACTCTATGGCGACTCTGTAATGCAACTCTGTACTGAAATTCTATGAATAAAGAACTCTGTAGCGAATCTATCATGAAAATAACCCTTGCGTTTTTATTAACATTTTTTGATAAATTACTTTGGCTCTATTTGAAAAGTATTTGTTAAACGATATCTAGTTTTCCAATCGGGTAAGAAAAGCTTTTGTCACAAGGAAATAGGAATTCTTTCTTATTAAATATTAGGTTTTCATTTCAACATTTTTAACTTAATTATGTTATACGGAAAATTGAATTTTTTAAACAGCCAAATTCTGTTGATCTTACCATGAATCAAAAACAATTTTATACATATTTTCCGAGTTAAAACTTTTTCAATTCCTAATGACTAGATCCGAGGATTTTCAAAATATAAACATTTTTTGCCGATATGTTTAAAGATAAATATTTCAGTGTCCTTTAGTAGGTTTCTAAATGTCAAAAGGATTAGAGAGAAAAAGTTAAAAAGTAATGAGACGGCTCTCAGAAAGCATTAAGAAAAAGAACTTATAGTCTGGTTGCAAAATTTTGGATTATTATCTCGTTCGTTGGTATGACTTAATTGAGTACTAAGAATGAAAAAAAAATTACGAGACTTGTTGGCACAGCGGTAGTGCGTCTGGCTCCAGTTTATGAAAAAAATAGAGTTGGGACTTATATGGAATATTTATTTATTTCGTGATCAAATAAAACAGACAACAAAAAATTTGAAAAACAATAATAAGAAATATTTAAGCCCTAATAGTTTTAAATTTTTAAAATAATAATTCTTTATGTATCCCTATTTGATTTCCGTTACACTGATTTTCAAAAATATAATAACAGTTAGAAAAATTGTAACCACTTTTGTAAACTTACTAGATGACACATGAGGAGTATTAATTTTGACAAGGGGGAAACGAACAGAAATTGGTTTGGTTTAGTTAACGTCGCTCTATAAGCAACACGAGGGTTGTTGGCGACAGACCTCGTAATTTTGAACTACGGTTAAGTGACGAGGACGACGCTTGAGCTTGTACTTCCCTCTCCTAACTTCCACACCAGAAGAAGAAACAAATCGATAAAGAAGGCTGCTTCTATATAACTGAGTATTAACATTGTCTCTGAAAAAGATATAAAGACATTTGAGGCCATCCAAAGATAAACACATTGGACCTACTAAATACGTCTCTTTCATTGATATGATTGGAATAATATTGTGTTCTCGGTTCCCTCCAGATCTACAATAGTATGGAATTATTTTGCAAACAAGATCTAAATTCATCAAAAAAGAGTACAAACATTGACTTGGACTCCGTATTGACCCGAATGTAACACAACACCAAACTTTTTTTATAAAGATAGTATGAAAAGAAATGAATTTAATGTGTGTGTGTGTGCGCGCTCCATTTATTTTTACACTAATTGATACCAGCCCGCTTCGCTGGGAAGACGATAATATTATATTTTGGAACCTAAACGTAAAATATCAAGAAAATTTTCAATTTTTAAACGATAATAAAAATCTAAATTTTAAATTTTAGGAAATTGATTGTCTGTAATAATGGTTTTCCAGAACTTTTTAGTGGTATTTCGCTTATATATATATATAGATTGTCTTGCGTGTGCTCTACTCCGTAAAAAGTCGACATTTTAGTATTTTTCAAAATCCTTCTAAGTTTTGGAGCTAAATTACACTTTCACCAACCGTGGGGTTCTACACTGGTTTATTTCTATCGCTAAAAATGTACGTTTCCTATTTTCGACATGCACGGAATTTCACATAAAGAGCCCCTTCGCCAAAATCTTGCCAATCCTCCTGCAGCGCTTCAATATTAAATTATTTGGTATTTTTCCATTTCGCACGCGCAAATCTCTCCAAGTAAACTTAAATGGTGATAATACACAGTATACTTTAAAAAATATATATTCCGTTTGGCGTCCGGTCATTTCATTTTTGGCGATAAAGTCGCCAAAAATAACATATCCGATGGATAAGAGTAGATTAACGGATGAAAATTACCTTTTGGGTAAAACTTCCTTAAAATCCGTTCTTAGTGAGCGTCTACATCGCAAAATGAGTAACTATACTAAAATTCAAGTCAATCGGTTGTATAGTCTTAGAGATTTCGTGATGAGTCAGTCAATGGTATTTCGCTTATATATAGTTATATAGATAAAAGGAAATATAATTTCGTCAGATAAGCATTTATTTAAAATAATTAATAACACAGATTACATCCATGGTTATAAAATTAAGTAACAGCAAACAAATTAGGCAATATTAAGAAAGTAACACGAAGAATTGTTATATTTCATTATATACCTAGACCTCGAATGTAGCGCGAGTCAATATTTTATGAGGAAATGATTCGTCAAAAAATATCGCGTTATATTCGTACCAATACGGTAGTGTGCGATGTAGTTATTGTAGTTATTTTCCAATGTAGTTATATTACGGTAGTGTGCGATGTAGATACATGAAAACAGCAACGTTCTATAAAAAAGGTGACTGAAAGTATACCACCTGAGTTGTCCCTTGATTGAAAACAATATTGCCATCCATCTATTTCAGATTATCATGTTACCTCGAGAGAAATATTTTCTTCTATTTTTCGCCGTTGGTACATTTTAGATTAAGCATACTTTAACTATGAATTTGGACCAATTAAGAAAAACCAAATCTTGCTACACTAACCGGACAAAAGACTCGTCAGAGAAAACATTGAAATTAAATAAATAAGGTTTGTTGGACGATTTTACAGAGAAGAGAGAAAATGTATTCTTTTGAATGAAAGAATTTTTAAGAAAATCGAACTTTTTTTGCGACTAACAAAAACAATTGTCGTTCCCACAGCAAAATCTATCGTTCGTGACAGTCGAGATGATTTGGTTTTTTTCACAACGTTTTTATGTATTTCAGTTGGTGTGTGTCTGTCTGTGTGTGTATCGGTGTGTTATCAAATTTTCGATCGTTAATTTAACCAACTTCCCATCAAACTAGAGCTCTGAAACTTTGGGAATCGTTCTTACTCGCCTAACAATACAATATTTAGACATTTTCGACAAGTTTTAATTAATATTTCAACAATTTTTTAATAAACTTTGCCACCATATAAAAACGTTGGTTTTTATCTCGATTTTTTTTCTTCAAAATTCTAAGTTATTTCAATGAATTTGAGAGGAAGCGTGGATTAATAATGAAATTTACTGTTACTATTCATATTGCTGAAATTATAGAAATTATTAGACCGATTAAAGGAGGTTTTATCAAACATATCCAACTATATCCATAATATCTAAAAAAAAAAGGATAATAATGTGCAGAATAGTGTTGAATTTTTTTGTTATTCTAGGCGTATACTTAGTGTTAGTGCATAAAATATTTTTTGGTTTTATTAACGTCACACACAAGAAACAACACGAGGGCTATTGGCGACGGAACTCGAATTTTGATCCTCGGTCAAGTGACGAGGACGACACCTGAACTAGCACCACCCACTCCCAACTTCCACGCCCCGCCAATAGAAGTACTTTGAGCCTCGACAGATTTAATGTGCATCAGCCCTGGCTACACGGCGGGTCTTTAATGGCACCAAGGCTCGAACTCATAACTCGGAGAAAACAGCCGGTCTCTAGCCCATGACCATGACCACTAGGCTACCGCAGTTACAAAATATCTTTATCGTTCATAAACAATAAGTTATTTTTTAATTTCGTAAATTTTTGAAAGCTATATTAGAGAAAAACACATATGTTAAACTTCTCCAATCATAGCCGGAAAAATCTTTCATCAGTTTCAAAGGCGAGGATTTTGAATGTTCATTTCTCTCCACGAATGCTCCTTTTTTATATCATTATGACCAATTTTGGGCGGGAAAATTTGCATACGTGTACACTATATCTCCTTTTCATCCGCTATTTCTTTAGAAGAGATGAATACAGTACAACTCGGGACATACTAAATGGATTCTGAAATTATCTTCTTGAGGGAGGTTGCAAAAACTATTCTTAATCGCTGTTTTCAATCTACATTGGCAAATGTCTCATATATTATTCGTTAAATTTTATCACGTATAATTTATTATTTCTCAATTCCAAAATGGGCCTATTTTTTCCTCATTTTGCTTTTATAGTATTAATATTATAATTGCGCCAATCTTTTTTCATGTTGTAATTCGTAAGTATATTTTAATGATTTATTTTCTTTTATAATAGTTCAATTAGACTACCGTATAAAGTTATCAATCGAATCCTTATTTAAAGTAATCTATTCTATACTGTGCTTAACATGAATTTTTCTGATGGAAAAAAATCATGTTTTACTAAAAAAAAAATTTATTTTTAATTAATTAAAATTAAATAAAAAAAATTTACTCAAAAAAAAACTTTGTTATCTTTTTAGTTTTTGCTATAACCTTTTCAGTTTTTTCTTATATATTTTAAATGTAGGTTAAAATCATAAATTATTTTGTCTTTTTCTTTTTATAATACGGAAAATCATGCTTAGGCTTGTTCAGTGTTCGCCACTGGTTCAGTGCTTCTCAAACTGTCTTTCTTTCTTTCTTTCTTTTTTTTTTTGGTATCATCTTTGAAGTAGTCTTTCCTAAAGTTAATCTTAGTTTAAAATAAATAGGACAATACTCTTAGCATTTTAATTTTAAAGATAATTTTTATTTACGTTCAAACCTTTTTTACATTAAAGGGTTTATATTAGGATACGAGGCCACGGTAGCCTAGTGGTTATGGTCTCGAATTTGCGGTCGGCATTACTTCCTTCGTGTCTGATGCCACTAAAGACAGGCCGTGCACCAGAACTGATGCACGTTAAACCTGTCAGGATTCCAAGTCATCCCGTAGGCGTGGTGTGGAAGTTTGGAGTGGGAGGTGTCTTCTCAGGTGTCATCCTGTTCATGATTGACCGAAATTCAAAATTACGAGGTCCATCGCCAATAACTTCCATACTGCTTCTCAGCGCTACGTTAGTAAGCAATCAATTACTTATATTAGAATACAAACCTTGTATTACATAAAAAAAAGTTGCTATTCCCCTCCCCCCGTACAAATAATTGTTTTTTGCTTTTGGAATTTTTATATGAGAATTTCGGGTCTTTATTTTTTAAGAAAATGTATTTTATCATCGAGATATATTTGTCATCACCCTTAAAATTCGGTTCTATGGTTTTTCAATCTGTTAATATTTTGTTGAGGTTAGTACATTTTAGTAAGTAGCTTCTATTATTTTTTACAACATACTTTTTAGCCTCCATTTGTTTACTAGTTCTACACTGGTTCTCATAATTATAAGGACATCAGTTATTTTATTTCAGAAAAATACTGGAAACTGTTAGTGAAATTAATATTTTTTGTTAATTGTAATTTTACATGTATAGATCATAGTTTTCAACTTTTTTAAAAAAATTTCTTTTTGATAAAATAAAGATACAGTCAAAAATAATTATTTACCAAGCTTACGATTGCAAAGATAGTTAAGTTTTTCATTTTCTATTTTCGCTCCTTCATATCAGCTAATTCTTACCTTCCCCCTACTTTTCTTAAGTCTGGAACACAGTTGTACCTTGTTGGGAACATCGTAGTAATACTTGTATATGACTGCAAAGCCATTGAACTCAGTTGTCATTCGCTCTTCAAAAATTTAATGGATTGTACCTAGCAGTATGAAAATTAAAACAGTAATGCTAGCATTTATTATGTCGTATCAAATCATGTCTCAAAATTTAAAAGTTCATCAATATCTTATTATAGTATTCTAGAACTATTTTAATGTAATGACTACTCTTAACGAATTTGAACATTTATATGTAAAACTAAATAATTTTCTGTCAGTGACAGATTTCATTTTATTTCTTTTCCTTCTGTTTTGATTTTTGTGAAATATCTAATAAGTTATTTTCGATCCCGACAGCATATCGAAATGAGATATTGTCAAAAATATATTAAAGTTGGGGGTGTTGAAATCTTACAAAAGGATACACAGAGTTGTAGAAAAAATTTTTAAATCTAAATTAACTTAATGGGACCAGAATTAATAAAATGGAGAATTTTTAATGTAATTTTATCTTGTAAGAGTGATACTGGAAAACTTTTTGACTCTTTAAACGGCTTGAATTAAAATTCAGTAGATTCAGTTAAAATTTATTTTTTTTTTATAAAAGTCTAGAAGAATTATTTCTATCATTTAAAATTTGTTAAGACCAGAACAGTAATATGAAAACATTGATTAAACAAGGTTTATAATTTCTGAGTGTGTTATAAAAAAGATTGTGCTAAAGTTAAAATAACTATGAATGATTAAATCTCACTATTGTGTTCACACACACACACACACACACACACACACACTGTATTTATATGGTTATATAAGTGGAATGTCTCAGCCCTAATTCGTGAAAAATATCTTTTTTAAAAAGCTCTTTAAAAATTTTACAATAATTTTTGGTAAATTTTCACACTCTTTAAAAAAAATTGTTAAAAAATATGCACAAAATGATAAAGAAAAAAGTCTTAAAAAAAGCAATTTCCTTAATTTAGGAGCCAAATTTTCAGGAGTTGAATACAAGTCGGCAGTGCTTATTTGTTCTTAATACCTTGATTAAAAAGTGACATACTATCGGAATATCATCCACGATAATGAAAAACACAATTTTAATAGTTTTAAACATCTTATATTTGGCTAAAAAGTAATACAACGGAATGTTTCTGCTTTTTTTTAAATTTTCAGTTTGTTAATGACTAAGTTATTTCAGTACTTCCATGCATGTAAGCTTATTTTGACGTCAGACTTCGAATTTCTCAAGCTTTGTTCACACACTTTTTCTGAATTAAAATAGAACGTGGGCGTAAATTCAACATTTTCTCTTGACAAAGTAACTAACAATAAAAGATCTTTTCATAATTAAAGCTATGTTTTAAAAAAAAGTTATTCAAGAAAGGGGAAAAAAAATCAATGAACGTATTTTTGAGCTAAAAAAATAGAATGTTTGAAGTCGTTGATTAAAAAACATTCATCAACACATTTCAAGCTTTAGATCTTTCTTTCAACATGTTTTAAGACTCAGTGTAATTTTTCACACAATGGCTGTGCTTAAACACCATTCATCGCACTTAAACCCAGGAATATCCAATCGGATCGCTTTCGATAGAAAAATGTAATTGTTTCATTTCCATTTTCACCTTAAACTAACCATTTTAATCCTTTGATAATTGCTGAGTGGTAATTTTAGGTTCTAATTCAAAGGAACAAAAAATATTGGGTTTTCTTTTCTATTTTTTTCAAAGAAGAAAAACTCTGACATATGTCTTGACTTTAGAAATCTCTCACATGATGTGAGCTTTCATTCGGTTTAAAATGCTGCAGAATTAAAGTGAGGTGAAAAAATCGTTTGACTTCATTTTTTTTCGAATTAACCAACATTTAATTGTCTTGTTACGGAAATTTCTAAAGAAAGGCTTTCATCGTTGAAGTTGTAGTGAATAAATTCTTTATTTCTCGCGATTTTTTTTTTTGTGTGTGTGTGTGTGCGCGGGATTTTCCCTTTAACTGAGTAATATTCATAGACAAGTATATTTTTAATTTAAAACAGCAATTAAGGGAGGATTTGTGATGCGAGTACTTAATCTTCTCAACTTGACATGGACGTAATTTTCTTCGGGTACTTTAATTAGTGGTCGAGGAAAATTTGAAGGCACATAGAAGACTTTTTATTATTTTGGTCTAATTTTTCAGAATAAACAAAGCTAATGCCTTTCCTGGCTTTTGTACAAAACATTTTTTTTTTTTCATATTAAAGTCATGAATGTACGTCATAAAAATTAACTAGCTTATTATACAAACTGCATATTAATTTAGCGTTGACTTATGCAATTCTTTTTAGATTCCAATTTCAATATTTTTATAAAAATAAAATTAGCTGCTACATAAAAATATACAAATAATTAGGCAATTTGTTTTAAATTTACATTTATCACCTAAATTTTTGTTTTTTAATGTCTTTGAGCCCATTAGATTAATTGAATAATATTTGGCTTTGAATAACTCCGTAATTAAATATTGTGAATATATTTGCATTAATTAACGACCTTTTCTTAATTAATATGTCACGTGAGCATAAAAGTATTTTGTATTCGTTCTGTTATATCAACGGATATTTGTAGAAGTGCTGGAAATTGAATACCTTTATTCATTGTATACTAACTATTAATTCTGATGAGAGGGTATGTTTTTAATTTTAAAACAGGTACCTCGTAATTTTAGCCGTTACCGTTACCGTATACTAACTATTAACCATTACCGTTTTCAATCAAATATAATTTTATACAGTTATTTTTGTTTTCTGTATAATTATTTTAAATGAAAGTCACATGTAGCTTTTTTTATAAAATTCTTTTTAATTGTTTTAGAAATTAAAAACATTCATTTCATATAATAAGAATATGCAACATTTTAATATATAGTGTATTAAAGTTCTTAAAAATTGATTTTCATGTCAGATGATTTTAAAATTATGTCCTAATTTTACGTAACCCCGGCAAATCCCTTATGGTTTATTTTTTCATGCGCGAAAGTAGATCAAATTGAACAAAAAGAGGTATTTCAAATGATGTATTTAGTTACAATAATTAGGAATATAAAGTTTTAAATTTGATCTTATAATATTAGAAAAAACACACATGGTAATTTTTATCAAATTTATTATGCATTATTTCTATCTTAGGTTTAACTTGCAGTATTAAAAACATTAATTTGATTTTTTTTAGTTAGACTTTGCTGCAATATACATAAAAATGATTATTTTTTCCATGTGTCAATTTATTGCTAAAATCTTTTGCCTACAATAATAGTTTCCTCGCTTAATCTGAAAACCTGATTATCTTGAATAATTGCCTTAATATAAGAGAGAGAGAGAGATCAATTAACTTTTTATATTTAAAACTCATTTTGACTCAAAGCTGAAAATAATAATAATAAGTAAAGCTGTTGTTCATATTCCTCAGAATACAGTAGATATAATTGGTTTTTCTTTTTAGGTTAGCTTTATGTAATATAAATGAAATTGGTATAGCTTAGATATATTTCGGATATAAAGTAATTCTTAACTAAATTAGACTTTTACACTGAGAAAAGTGTATTTATAGTTATTACAGATCCAATTCATCACACGTCAGAGAATTACAATATAACAATATAGTATGAATCAAAATGAGCAGAAATCCCAAAACAAAAATTCAACCAAAGAAAAAAAGGAAACGAATTGATTTAAATCAAAGTGAATTAAAGCATCCATTAAAAATAAACTATTCTAATTTATGCACAATATTAAATAATTCTAACTAAAAAAAGTGTTTAAAAAAACTATTTCCACATAAGCAAACGCAGATGAAATACTTGCCATTTTTCTAATATGTCGGGATATACTTATTACCAGGAAAGCTTTTACCACCTAATAATTAGATAGATTGATTTAACAAAATAAACAAGTTAATGGCTTTTCTTTCTAATGTTTATAAGTTTAGTATTTTTAAGTAAATGTGTCTCTTTTCTTAATTGGTTTGCTGTGTAATGTTTAAGATCTGGTTTCTCTTCAATGTCGTGCTAATCTTTCGACTGCCTTTCCCCCTTGTTTAATGTAATTAGGCATAGAAAAATAATTTAACATTTTCCTTTCTATATTTTATGTTTTCTATAATTTATGAAATTAATTAATTAGCATGCATTTTCTTTATACAACTACTAAAATTTTCTTCTGATTTAATATGTTAATTTAACATACTAATATTGTCGCTTCTATACAAATTTTAATTTAATTTTTAAATTGTTTCTTTATATTATTTAATTACTATTTTAAAACGTTTTTATGTATTTCACTTGGTGTTTGTGTCATCAAATTTTTGATCGTTAATTTAACCAACTTCCCATCAAGCTAGAGCTCTGAAATTTGAGAATTGTTCTTACTCGTCTAACAATGCAATATTTAGACATTTGCGGCAAGTTTTAACTAATATTTTCTTTAATAGTGCAGTTCAGCCCAACCACTAGACGCGATTTTTTTTTTTTTTTTTTGCTGAACGTTATGTCCATAAAATGGAACAGGGTAGCCCCCATTTGGCAAAATACCGCCAAATAATTCTAGTCGCCAAGGGTGGTAGGGTTAAACTGCATTCCAACCATTTAATTTCTCGGATGAATTAATTTTAGTTAGTTTTAACGTTTTTATGTATTTCACTTGGGGTGTGTGTATCAGAGTGTCATAAAATTTTCGATAGTTTATTTAACCAATTTCCCATCAAGCTAGAGCTCTGAAATTTTGGGAACCATTCTTACTTGCCTAACAAGGCAATATTAAATATTTGCGACCAGTTTTAACTAATATTTCAATAATTTTCTTTAATAAACTTTGCCATCATACAAAAACGTTGGTTTTTATCTCGAATTATTCAGCAATAGGTTCCATTTAGAAATTTGTTCAATAAGTTCTATTTAGCAATAAGTTCCATTTAAACTAGCAAATTTGTCATGATTGATTCTATGACTATCTAATATTGGAGTCCTGGGTCGCCTGGATGTCTCCAGTGGAGAGTTATGGTCTTGGGGTAAAATTTCATTTAATGGGCAATTAAAGACATAAAACATTATTGTACATTGATTATGCGAATATTCTGAGACTGGAGTTCATACTATTTCACGGCATTTCCAGGATAAGGCCTGTAACACATGACTATCGATTTCATTGAATATTCCTCCGTATTTATCAAACACTTCCTTGGAAAAACAGCTAGAACGCCAAATATTCCTTGATTTCTGACGAGAACATTTGTTGTCTGACAAGCAGACCATCTCCGGATCTATCCACAATAACTCTACATTTGGAAAGAGTTCGGCAAGAAATCATGCTGGGAAGGGGGGAGAGGGCCTCAGCAACTCAACGAGTCAATGTTAAATCCGGTGTAGATTTCGACTTCTTTTTATTGGTCCTGTACCGTTTGAATGAACCGTTTTATTGGTTCTGTACCGTTATAATGTTATTAAGAAATAAGTAAATTCTGATTTTAAGTTTAAAATATTTAATATGATTATGTGCAGCTATTATACAAAATTATGTGACATGAGGTACCAAGACTTCCGTCCAGGGTGGGAACCCAACAGGGACTGACGCTCTTTGAGTCCATCGACCTCCAACGGCTTCTCGTCGGCGAATCTCCCTAATCCCTTCACAAGCTGCAGAAATAGTTACAATCCCCAACTGTTGACATCTTGGAGATCATATGTCGCTCGTGCAGCCCAGATGCATGAGTGTCAAATTTGGTAGCTCTACCAACAAACATTAAATAAGGCAGAGGAATGTGGATATGCCACAGACGTTACAGTTCGCTATGTGTAGCAATATTTCCTGAATAAAATACCCAATATTCTTCTAAAATTTTAATATTTGTCTTTTTTTCTTCATATAAATGCATCACTTGTGGGAATTTTTCTCCCATAAAGGTAACTCTTTCTTCGTATGTGTCGATCTTTTCTTCTTCTTTCTTTCTTTCTTTTTTTGTTTTTAAATATTTTTTCAGTATTTCTTCCCAAAATAATGAGCGCTTTTTCTCCGTATTTATTCTTTTGTCTTTCTTTCCAAAATTCGTAATTTCTATATTGAATTCATGAGAGTTTGAAAGATAATAATTTTTTTGAATGAATTACTGCTCATCAGATTATATTATCAGATCAGTGCGAGAATAGAAAACTCAGTGTTCCTATTAGAAAAAGGTTAATTATATGGCATAATTAAAGCAATCTTCTGAATTCAAGGTAAAAAGTACCAGAGAGCATATAAGAGCATTCATGTAATTACTCCCTAAAATCTTCCGTAACAGTCAATCCATAAAACGCATCGTATTCTTTTGAAATGTACTCGTATAGTCAGTCTATACCCTTGTTCACTTAAGACTTATAAAATTGAAGAAATGATAGTGAAATAATCTATTTGGATAATATTTACGGCTCTTTGTTTTGCCATCGCAAGCAGAGCGTGATCATAAATTTAAATATTCTTGATTTAGTGATTGGATAATGTTTTTAATGAGTCTTATCAGAATATATAAATAATTTTCTTTTATGTATGTGGCACAGAAATGGATGAAAGGCAATACGCATGCCAATGAAATATAAAAAATAATCCTTTGAAATTAACAAAATGATTAAATGATTTTAAAAACAACAAAAAAATTAATAAAAATATTTTTGTTATTACATTTGTTTTTATTAAAAAACTGGAAGGAGAAATGACAAGTATGTTTACTAAATATTCTCTTATAATCAATATGAAAAATATCGCTGAAAATTAGTTTTTCTTCCAATAAATGTACTTAATGAGATATAAACTTCCGCAAGTTTTCACTATTGATATTTTCTCTCTCTCTCTCTCTATATATATATATGTGTGTGTGTGTGTGTGTGTGTATGATGATTATATTTAAACTATATTAATATTTAAGTTTTATAATTGTAATTTATTATTACAGACCCAATACTTCTCTATGTAAAGAACATTATCAAAAACTTTTTACAAAAATATTTGACTAATTTTATTTATGAAAAGGAAAATTCGAAGTTATACAGATTCTTGTAGTTCGTTAAATTTATATTTTATTAATACTATTTACTACTATCAAAAATGCAAGATGAAATTAAAAGTAATGCGTAGATTATATATTAAACAACTGCCCTTAAATATTAAAAATCTCAAATATTTCGGCTGGTCTATAATCCATGTCCCCTTTAATTACGTAATTTGCCTTTTTTATGTTTATAAATTTCTTTGAGCGTAATAAGTTCTTTCAGATATTAGCAGCTAAAATTTTGTAATTCTTATCTATTGCAATTTTATTTTTGTTCTTAATTCGTTGCAGCAACTATTGGGATGGGGATGAATTGTTATTAAAGGGAGAAAATATCGCACTTTCTCTGAAATGTTTTCCTAAAAAACTAAAGGCTATTAATTATCTCTCAGGCCAATACATTATCCTAATCAGCGATTTTCTTAAAGCAAATTTCTGTGATTTCATGCATTATAATTAAATTTTTAACAGTTTTTGAGTTCAATACCATAAATTACTGTTATTTCAATAGCTACTTTGCACTATTAATTTGATTCCTGAATCGGAATAGAATCTAGAATTTTCGTGACTTCAAAAAGTTAAAAACTCCGAATTTAATAATTTTTCAAAAACCAAAATAAGTTGTATTTTTTTTCTCGTATTTTTATAGCTAATCCCGTAAATGTTAGTGTCGAAACATGCCACTTTAAATACAATACTTCATCTCTACGGTTGATCGCAATCCAGGTGGCAAAATACGCATCAAAATGTCACCCCTTCCCCTTCAAAGCACCCCTCATCAAAGAACAATAGCCGGATTCGTAATGGAGTGACTCCACTTGTAACAGAGACGAGAAGGGAATCTGCTACAATATTTTCACCTGTTCTAATACCACACAGCACTATCTCACCCTCAAGTTCTTGTCCTATATTTAAACAAGTGTAAAAAAAATATGTTATCACTCTTTGCTTGTTGGGTCCTTTTCCTCTGATCGCAATAATGAATAATCAATATTTGCCTCTTTTGGGTGATTGTTGTCCCCTCCCCGTGTTTTGTTCGTGGAAGAAGGGATTATAAAAGCACCTCCCCCCCTCCTACTGCTTATTAGAGGGGAATATTTCTCACTTCAGTAATATCGCCTCGCCTGCCTCCGACCAGATCAAATGCGGAATAGTGTAGGATTCGTCCATTTTGGGTCACTTTTCAAATGACAAAAATATTTGTTTCGGGTTTTTTTTTTTAAAAAAAAGGGAGGGGGAGAGAAATTCTACCCCCGATTAACTTTAACAAAGAACTATAAGAATTCAGTTTTTAGTTATCAAAAGAGGTTTATCGTTGACTACTATAAATAATTAGAAATAAAAGAAAATGATATTTGTGAATTTTTTTTTTATTTCAATTTTGTTACATACGCTCCATCATTTCTTACTATAATGATTCTTAAATGTTTGTGGATTGCTTCTTCTGATGGATGACTGGTTATAATTCATGTCCCAGATTGTTCTTGGGATATATTGTGCCCCTTATTTGGTGAAGTTTTGGTTGCTGATTTTTTTTTGTCATGTTTTTTAAATTCTTTAGAAGCATATAATTATAAATAAATGAAAGAAGAAAACGACGATTTCTTACATCGCTTACGTTATACAATTTTTTTCCCCCGAAGGTGGTAGAGTACACTTTTACGGTGTTTTTAATTCTGATAAATATAGAAGGTTCCACCTTACCTTGCGGCCACGGTAACCTAATGATCATGGTTGTGGACTTGTAGCCGGTATTGCTTTTGCCGAGTCGAGGGTTCGAGTCTTGATGCCACTAAAGACCCACCGTATAGGGAGGCTGATGCATATTAAATCTGTTGAAGTCATAAGTCCCTTACGATGGTGTGGTGTGGAAGTTTGGAGAGGTAGGTGCTAGCTCAGGTGTCGTCCTCCTCGTCAACTGACAGAGGTTCAAAATTACGAGGTCCGTCGCCTATAGCCTTTGTGATGCTTCTCAGTGCGACTTCAATATACAACCACATCACATCACCGCCTCATCCTAATTAAGTAGAAAAAATCATAATAAGCTATAGTTATGTAAAATGTTAAAATTTAAAATTCATGAGGAAAAAAGGATTAGAGAACTTCTTAAAGGAGCTTGGAAAATAGCTAGAAATCAAAAGAACACACTTTGAGTTTAAATGAATGAAGCCATGTGAGAAAGACTTTCAAAAAATGTTTACCTATGGAAGCTTTAAGTTCAAGTAAAAGCTGAAACTACGAACAAACGAATAGAAAATAGAAACTTTGTAGTTAAAATTAACAACACTTATTCAAACCCTAGAACTATTAATACAGGAATTCCTGAGGGCTCGCATCTCGGGCCAGCCTTGTTTCAAATTTTCGTGAACGACATACCTAAACACAACAACACAATTCTCTGCATGTACGCAGACGATACAGCGATACTTGCAAAACACAGAAACAACAAAGTAATCGCACATCATATCAACAGACACATTTCAATACTTGAAGACTGGTTCTCCAAATGGAAAATAGTACTGAATGTTACAAAAACGGAGGCCGTCTTCTTCACTAAATCAACAAGATCACCCCAATACCACAAATTTATATTCATAACACACCAATTCTTTGGTCTCAAAAAGCCAAATATCTTGGCATTATCCTTGATAAAACACTCACTTTCAGACAACATATAACACAACTTCAAGATAAATTCCGACTTGCCGCGAATAAATTAATCCCACTAATTTGTCGGAGTTCTACTTTGCCTATCAAATATAAATTGCTTGTCTATACACTGTATCTGCGACCCATCATTACGTACGCTTGTCCAATTTGGAATCCGGCTGCTCAAATCCACCTCAATAAATTAGAAATTTTACAAAACAATATTTTAAGGATGATCGCACAAGCTAGATGGTTTGTGCGAAATGATGATATCAGAGACTCCCTAAAATTCTTCAAACTCCAAAATTATAATAATTTAATCACTGAAAAATTTAACAATACCCTTATCAACCACCCAAACCCTTCAATTCAGCAAATCAATCACTACATTCGTAATTATAGAACCCCAACAAGCTTAGATTAATTCTTATATATACTTCCTTAACTCACCATACCCTCAACCAATAGGAAAGCTTCCTCTTCCCCTTAGAGGAAAGAGGGAAGTTTCTCCTAACCAAGATAGAAAATTTCTCAGTACTCGAGTAGCTGCTCCCTGATTGGACAAGCGCTATCATAGCCCCACCCACCCCCACCTCACTGCTCACTCACTAAAGTTCATAGAATCTTAAACTCAATAAACTTTTATAACTTAATGCAATTAGTTGATAATATTTATATCATTTATTTATCTCATTAGTAACTACTTAAAATTGTGCAGCATCCATTTTTACCAGGGTATTGTAATAGCATGTAATCAGGTTCAACTCAGATGAGAAATATAGACCCATTCTGGGTTCGGCGCTCTATATAAACCTTCAATACGAGCCAGGAGACAGATTACTCCCAGATGGACGAACGAATTATTAAGTAGGGTTTGGGAGAA
Organism: Nephila pilipes; assembly: GCA_019974015.1. Lineage (NCBI taxonomy): Eukaryota > Metazoa > Arthropoda > Arachnida > Araneae > Nephilidae > Nephila > Nephila pilipes. The sequence goes on from BMAW01088339.1 coordinate 58,199, forward strand.
ATTTCAATACAATAGAAAACAATCATTGTGCTTAATGGAAAGTTGGAAAGTATTAAGGAGGTAAAAACTAATTTAGAACCATCTCTTAACATTATAAAATTACTATTGTAATTAAACTTTAAATAGGAATAAAATTTAAATTAAAATTATAGGTTATACACCCAGGAATGGTAATGGGAGTAAATGAAGCTATTTTTTGGTGGAGAAAATTACGTGAAGTTTGTAACTTAGAAAGGAAAAAAAGGGAGTTAATACATAAATACCACACATCAGTGATCAAGAGATTTCCCTCCTGATAATTGACGAGGCTTTAGTAAAACTTTACTAAAATATTTAATGTACTTCTAGCCGGGCATCAATTCATGGGTCTAATGCCTATTTGAAATTACGTTTGAGAGATTGAATCCGAGACAACTGCGTGAAGTAGTCGTACCCTTTGTTATATTGGTAAAAAAAATAATTGATAATATTACTAACGTTTGCAGCAAAGTACTTTTTTCAAAACATAAATTTCGATAATATTGGTAAAAAACGAGTTTTTTGAACATAAGTTTTCTTTCAAATTTCACACTTAAAGTTACATAATTTTTTCCTTAAATTTTAACAGCAAAAGGGAATGTTGAGTCAAATTGAATTTATTCAAAAATTAATTTTAATAATTTGTTTTATTATTTGACGCTTATTAAATTTATCATCTAAAATGAATACGTGTAAATTTTTTTAGCTCAATTAAGCTAAATGTAATTAAAATTAAAGCAAATGACAAATTAATAAATTGAATATTATATCAGCTACATGTTATTAAAATTAAAGCAAACGATAAATTATTAAACGACGGATTTGGCGACCATTTGGCGACTTGGCGAGAAACTTGGCTTAAAATTTAATTATTTAAATAATTAGTTTAATCCATTAATCTTATTAATTATAATTAAATTATCGTATTCCGATCCCAAACAATCGTGTATAGAAAATTTCAGCTCAATTAAACGCTTTAAATGTGAGAAAAAGCTTTTAAAGTTTTGAAACAGACAAAGTTACAATGTGAGTAATGAAAAGGAACAAAAAAGAAGAAAATTAAATATTTGTTATATCCATTTACAGTATCTTTGAAAATGTATAAGATTTGAGTAAATAGTATTGCAAGCTATTTTTCGAGAGCATTATTTTGTTTTGTATAATCTTATTATACAATTCTACAAGAAAATAATATCTAACTGTGCAATGTTGTGCTATTCGCGAACATCCCTTGACTAACATCTGGGGTTACTTTCTGAATTTAATTAAATTTCAATTTCCTTTCCAACAAAATAAAACACGATCTAAGCAACTTAGAGCAAAGTTGAAAGTGTAATGAATTAATTTAATGATAGCAATTTACAAGCGAAATCGAATTGAAAGTAAAGTTGGATAGCTGATAGCGTGTCGTTGTTGGTATTAGTAAGTTAGAATTTGAAGTGAATTGCAGTAGTTGATCTTCTGTGATTAAAATTGATTAGAAATGGTTCCGGGTTGGAGTAAGTAGTAAAATAAGTCGAACCTGTAGTATTCGAGAAGTGGCTCAATCAAAACGCGTGAGTTGGTTAGTACTTTATTCCATTCATTCATTTAACCTACGCCCATCCGTGACTGTTCAGCCATTCATCCCCGCACATATGTTCACAGTTAGATTGTCGAGTTCGGGTCAGTTCTGCAGGTGATTGCCATTCGTAATGGAGGTCCAACATAATTGACGGATCTCATCAGGAACCAAACCGATACTGGAAGTGTGCTTGTAGGTAGAAGTGCCCCATTGTAAGGCAAATCGTGCGACAGAGTTAAAATTGTACTGCTTAATTCTAAGCTAGGATTCAGGGCGTTGAGGGCCATTTGAGAAAGAGTGATCTTGCATAACTTGTGATGAATGTAAATAAATAGAGTTTGTGTATTTTTCTGACGTCTTTTCAATTGGAATTGTGGCCACGGTAGCCCAGAGGGCATGATCATGGACACGCGGCCGGTGTTGTTTTCGTCGAGTCGTCGGTTCGAGTCCTGATACCGCTAGAGAACTGCCGTGTAGGGTGTATGATGCGTGTTAAATCTGCTCAAGGTTCCAAGTCTTCCAATAAGCGTAGAAATTTGTAGATGGAGGTGCCAGCTCAGGTGTCTTCCGCCTCACTTGACCGAGGTTCAAAATGTTGAGGTCCGTCATTAGTAGCATTTATGTTGTTCCGCAATATGACTTTAATAAAGAATCACAAGCAATTGGAATTGTAATTTTACTGATTAATTAATTAAACTTTATAATGTCTGTATATTTAAATAATGAAGGGAAGGCGTTACAACTGTATCGATATTATGCTTTTTTAATAGGAACAATTCCTAATTTCCATTTTCTTTCTGCAGTATATTCTTTTTTCTCATTGTTTAATACATGTTATTTGAAGCTAGTTTATGTGAATTTAGTAAATTTTACTAAATTCACATATACCAGCTTCTTAATCCATTCCATTATTTTCATTTGGTATAAAGAATGTACCAATGTTTGAGCTTGTAAAGTTTAAAGACTTACATAAAATATAATTTGAAAGCACGAGATTTTACATAATTAATAACTTTTAAGTAGAAAGTATTGATTTTAACTAGATCATAGATATTTCAATAATCATTTACATGATACTCTTAATTACTTGTAAATTAATGATTGCTTAGGGCAATTGGACTAAAATGCCCTTACAGATACTGGATATGTATTCATTATTTATTTGTTTGTCAATCCGTTTGCAGTAGACTGTTAAAGCATATTTTCAATACTTTGTGTTAATTAGATCGTTCACAATATTAAAACCAAGAACGTAGTAAGCGTCAATAAAAACTATGAGAAGCCAATTTAACAAGTAATATATATATAAAAAAATTTAAAGTCAATTCCTACTTAAGTCAACAATTTTTTTGTTTTATTTTAGTTACTTTTTATTAAATAATTACAATTAATATAAGTAATTATGTATATACATATGACAGAATCACAATATTAAGTGGGAAAAGATTTTTTTTTTTCCAGCGATCTACATGCTTCGTCACTGACGGTATTTATTCCTTAATTTATATCCTGCTAAATATCTTATATAAGAGAAAAAAATTTCTCCTATATAAAACTAAAATTAACTATTTGAAAATTAAATAAAAAAATTTTATGCTTGAATGAAATTCGATCCAAAGGCATGAAGATTCTACGCCGACGCTCTAACAACATTGCCATTGCAAGACAAATGACTTAGTACAAGCATTGGCTTGTTTCTTAATTCATCCGGTAAATTAAATGGTTGGAATGCAGTTTAGCCTTGCGACAGGAGTTATTTGACGGTATTTTGCTAAATGTCCGCGGCAATACAAATTTTTACCCTGGTCCGCTTCATGGACTTAACGTTCAGCTAAAAAAAAAAATCGTCAAGTTTGGCAATTTTTGAAATCGCACCAAGAAGTTGGGCTGAACTGCATTTTCACCAATTAAATTTAATTAATATTCGAAAAAACTGTAAACATCGAGTGTCATCCACTACAAGTTTAAAAAAAAATGTATTTGAACTTGAGTGGATGAATAAAAAGTATTTATTAACGATTGAAAATTTGAATAAGATATATAGAGAGTGTGAGAGCTAATAGTAGGAATTTAAAAAATAGTGAAAATGACCATTATTTACAAGGTAAAAAATAATTTAACTATAAATTAGTAAAGACTGACAGAAATATCGACAAAAATAATTTCTTTTTGCAGTGTGTAAAAGTATACTTACTATGTTTTCTCACATGTTTTATGTTATTCAGTAAGTATAACTTTGTGCAATAATAAAGTATATTTGAACAGATAAAAACAAATGCCTGATAAAGACAAATGATTACAAATAAAACTACACATTATTCTGTATTTTTCTTATGACTTTATTTATTTTATGTCTATAAACAAACTGAAATAAAGTTACATACTGATATTTACTTTGAGCAACCTTATGGTCATGCGTAAGGGTTATTGATTATTACTACCTGTAAATAAAATTATTTTATTTTTATTTTTTATCACGTGATGAATGAATTTAAAATTTTTTTTTGAGAGATTAAATATTTTACTAGAAACACTTTCAATCTCAGATATTTAATTTATTAACGTAAATGAGTTTGAATCTCATTTGTTCCTCTCATATAATTTGTTTTTAAAAATTATAAAAGCTTCATAATAAATACCTTTTCAAGCAGAGTGTGTTTGACTAATACTTCTACCCAATACGACAATAATGACTGCGCCAATAACAATCGTTGTTGTGGTCAAAGATGGCGGTTAGTATGTCGATGAAACGACCGCGCCACTTGAGAATAGGCCACGTGTGCGTGACACTTGAAGGTTTTTTTTGTGTGTGAAGAGGGCGCGTTTCATTTCGTGGCCGATGAGCATCGTCCAATGTCCACTTGGCCATAAAAATGTAATGAAGAATGTAACGCGCTGCAGATGGGAAACCATTTTTTTCATTCTTCCAGTTTCCCAGGAACGTGGATTAATGATCGAATTTTTTTCCATAGCTTTCTTCTTTGAAAAAGCCTTTCCTTCCATACTGTTGCGCTGGTTGAAGAGGCATTGAATATTTTCTCCATTTTTTTTTAATATCTAAAAGTATTTGAAGTAACCTATCCAAAAGAACCCATTTTTACTTAATAGGTAATATTTTCAGAGTTAAACGAATTTTCGATAAACCTTTCAAAAAAAAAAAAAAAAATCGTTGCTGAAATAATTTATTAATGAGAACTGTTAAAAACTTAGTTCACGTGCTAGTAATGAAATAGAAAAGGGAAAGGGGGAAATGTGAAGAGAGTGTCAGAACACAATTTTCGAAATATCACCTGATTTTCGAAAAATTATTACGATATAGAGTACAGCAATGTTTTTTTCTTTTTTCACTTACTTTCAAATATTCTGGAATTGAATAATTAGATTCTAAAATTAAAATACTAACTTTAGAAAACTAACTTATTTATTGATTCTTTATTTTATTCACAGTTCTTTGAGTACCTTCTCTCTCTTTTTTTTTTTTTATCAAATTTATTTAAAAACTCTCAGATTGAGAGATAAAACAAAAGTAAGGATCCACTTAAGGTAAATGTAAGACATCTAAATATCAGCGCGTGGTAGGGAATATAATATGCACACAAATAAAACTTAATCACTTAATCTAAATCTAAAAGTCGATTAACCTCAGATGAAATTCAGCTTCGACAACTGCATAAAATGAAGATATAACATTCTTTATTCATGATATAAAATGAAGAGATCTTTTTTCTTTTTTTGAATTTCTAATTCTGCTTTTGAAATTTTTTTTTTTATGTATACATAAAAGCAAAGATGGGTGGAATACACTTTAATTCTCATCTCAGTTTTTCAAAATCATTAGTGTTAGTTATTATTTGACACGTCTAAACATAGTGACTGTTAAAATGATTGCTTGAGCTAGTTTTTTTCCGCTTTCGTCTTACCTTTGCTCCTATCTGAAAGCAACAAAGACACATTCCTTTTTATTTTTCTATTCTTGGTTGTTTTACAAATCTCAAAAAAACTTTAACTTGTAATATAAGTAATAAATGAAACTTTTTTGTTTAGAAGAATCGTGTAATTATGATTTTCTTTCAACATTTTGAAAATATCAGTTTAGAACCAACGAGAATTGAGTAATACCTCTCTATTATCTCATTCTACGTTCGTTATTAAGTTCAATTAGAGGACAAAAAAAAAAAAAAAATACATAATCAAACGAATAGAAAATCCTTCACAGAGGAAAATGAAGTTATTTTATTCAGATCAACAGATAATCACTATTTAATCCTCTACCTATTTGATCTGAAATAATTTACTTTTGATTTCATGTTTAAATAAAGTGTAAAGACTGTAATTCTTACTGACCTTACCGGGTTTGAGGCTTTAGATGAATTAAAGGTGAGGGTTCGAATCACTAACCTTATGTAGATTCATTTTGAGTTTCTCCAAAAGCTCCTTACATAACGCAGATCTAATACCGATGTTTCACGAGATAATTTCCGCTCACTATTTTCGTAACGCATACATTACCAATTCAGTATTAAATGCTTCATTTTTTTTTTTTTTATTTATGCATTTCAATTCGATTCATTACTTTTCACTATCTGAGTCACGTTTCATTTATTGGTCCAAATTTTGAATTCAAAGAACATCATAAAAAAAGATCTCCAAAATGTTAGTTGAAGGGAAAATCGCGACAGAGCGACATAAGTTCTAAATATATATATTGCTGTCCAGGGCTTTATTTGTTACTTATTTGTTTCAGACCACCTTAACTTAGTATTGTATAAAAGTTTTTGTTTTCACAATTTTCGAGGTTTCAATCTGTCGCAGCGAATGTGTTTCATTCCTTTGTCTTCAACAATAACAACAACAACAAAAAATCGAGTCGCAACTAAAGTAGATACCCTTTTAACTGGCTACTCAACTGAGAAAGAGAATCACATCGCACTTGCTGGGTCTTATTTGCTAAACGTCATTGTTAAATTTGAGCAGAATGCAGCAATTTTTATTCAGCTATTGTAATTATATACGTTAAAACATTTAGCTTAAAAACTAATTGATAAAAGAAAGGGAAAATGTTAGGGATAGCAATGGAATAAAAATTATTATTTTTGAGAAAAAAACATTTCAGTGAAAAATTTAATAAGCAACCAGAGAGAAATCCATGGTAATTCTCCCCAAAAGTTTTAATTTTCTTTTCGGTAGATGGCACCACAGGCTATCAGAATTTTCTCTTTCATTTGGGAGGATAGATAAGTTTATTATACACCAAAAAATGCTATCAGTTCTAAGTAATTAACGTAATTTAATTTCTAAGTTTTAGTAACTTATTTTGGATCGAGAAATTTTGTGTCGAAAGTGTTCAATTTTATTTAATGGTTTTAATACGAAATATGAATTGGATCTATGTATTTAATGCTTACACAATTATTAATTCGTATACATTTTCTAATTTTGGAAAAATGTAAAAAAACTGATATACCATTTTACACTTTTAGCGAACGTTAAAATTTTTAGAAAACTAAATTATATCTAATATTATGATTTTATACGTATTAGTTTATTGTACTGAAACTTATGACACATATTAATTCGTCTAATTCTATTCAAAGACGTTCCAAGAGACAGTTTAATCTTTTTCAAAATCGAATAAGGAAATTGCTAGAGCGTTATGAGGTTATGGACAACAGAACTCTTAACTTTGAACCAGAATTTAACCACAAAGCTTGCACACATGTACCTCACATTTCAAATTCCTCTATGACGACACATACAATTTTTCTGTGAGTTTCCTCTGATCTGATTAGGAAACGACAATTCTTAAATATCCCTGCTGAAGGGATCTAATCAAAGAGTAGATTTTTAATTAAACTTTTTGAAACTTAATTACTGGAGTTAATTTCATTTTTTGTCCCTTTGCAACGCCTTCATTTGGTAAAAATTTTTGAAAAATCTGCATGGTGTGACAAGCATATTGTTAAATGTTAAAGATATCAGCAAGGAAAATTTCACGATTTAGAAATTTTGCCTCGTTGTTTCAAAATTAGTTAATGTAATAGGCATCACCCGAACTAAATCTTTATATAAACTTCTTCAATAAAAGAAAAAAAAAAAATATTACTTAATGCATAGAGCTCTTAAAATTTTTAACTATATTTTTTTGTGATGTTAATTTGTTTCGTTAAATGGAATAAAAATGTTTGATGCATTTTAATTTGTTTAACTATTCAATTACAATTTTAATGTCATATTGTAGCGAATTTTATTTTCATACAATTAAGTCTGATGAATGTGTAATAAAGGAAGTATCACTGAAACTGCTGCAATATACTGATGTTTTCCTCTTCAAATTGCACTTAAGTAATACCACCGTGACTTTACAATGCTCGTTAGAGGAATTAGAACTTGAACCCATGACTTTCAGCAATTCTTCATCTGTAGAGCACCAGGACTCTGGTGAGAAGATGTTCAATAAATGCATTATTATTTAATGAAGCGTTTTAATTTTCATTAAAAGATTCACAATGGAAATAGGGAATATTGTTAAACTCAACCACTAACACTCGAGGTTAAGTTTCTCATACTTAATCCTTGTTTGTACAATTTTAAGAATTAACTAGACAATAATTCACGTAAACCAATTTCAAATTGAAAATAATACTTTTTTTTTAATTATTCCAATGAATCTATATTAGCATCTATATCTTCCAGTTTCTTTACTGGTATGTTGACTAATGTGATTAGATAAAATTAAAAATTTTTTTTAAATAATTTAAACACTAGTAAAAACAAATGTTACACACTAATACATAATGTTAGTTAATTATATATCAGTTGGAATGCTAAAGAAAAATTAATATTTAATTAATATTTTAAAATAATAATTAAAAAAAGATTTCCCTCAGTTTTTTAAAAATAAGTTTAACACGTTTTGACATATAGTTATAAGTAATTATTGAAAATGAGTTATTTAGTTTATGTAATAATAATAAATGAAAATTGTATCAAAAAAGGAGAAAATAGCTACAAATCCTCATGGGATAATGAAGAAATTAGAAAAATTGCAATACATCATCTCAATATTTATTGACTCAAAATAATTGGAACATTAATAACAAAAACATACAACGCATTCTTTGAGAGTCGTGTTACAGTGAAAATAGAAGGAAATGGATTTTTTTGTTTTCAAATTTTGTTTATATTAGAAAGTCGATAAGATCCTTTAAGGTTAAAAGAAAGTAATTTTGATTGATTCTCTGTCTAAATATGGGGAAAATCTATATTATGTTGAGTTTATTAGATAACACATTTTCATTATCAAAAGTTGTTAGCTGTGAAAACTTTTACTTCATATTAATGTTAGTAAAAAGTAATATTATTGAGATTTTTTTCTCTAACACACGGATTATAAGTAATCAATCTCTTTTTGAATATCCATATGTTCCTAGTAGTCATTATACATTCTGCAATTTTAATCATTTTAAAATCAAAAACTTAATTAAAACCTTTTCTAAAACCACACGATTAGCAATTATCAAGCGATCAGTATAATAATTCTTAAGAATTGCCTCTTGATCTGACTTTTATGTACATACTTACATTTTCTAACATTTTTTACACACACACACACACACACACACACACACACACAAAATGTTAAGAGGGAAAAAAAGTTTTTATATAAATACTGAACATTGTTTTCCTCCTGTAAGTTTCACACCTGCAATTGTTTTATTACTATTATTACTGGCAGTTTTTAGAATCCCAAATAAAAATTTAGGAGATAAAAGAGGAAAAAACTGAAGGGATGAGCTGAACTTTTTATTTATGTGAAAGAAAAAAAAAGAAAGAGAAGGAAAAAAAAGCGAAAGATACTCTCTGTGTTAATGGTAATGCAATTACTTAATCTTATTCTTATAAACAAGTAGACCGTTTTTTGTTGTTCGAGAAAAATTCATTTAATTTTTGAAGTATTATTTTATATCCTGTTTTACTGAAAGTAGTTTTTCTTTTTCATATTTGGAGTTAATATATTCACAGATAATCAAGACACAAAACGGTAATAATATTAATATATGTTGCTGCTATTATTTGTGTTATATGGGAAGAGATATGCAACGATAATTCACATATTTATCAACACTTGGTGTGTTTTTTTTTTTGTATACTTTTATGTTAATAAGTTATTACTCATGAAAAAAATATAGTATAGTTATATATAATACTAATTGAAATTAAGAAGTCATTTTCCTTGGTGAATGACATAAAAGTTCTTAAAGTGGAGATAAGACTTTCTCAGTTACAGTATGACTAACAGTGGCGATACGAGATCCCATTCAATCGATTTAATGAGATTGGTGAAGTATTTCATATTTTCGAAAAATTCAAATACCCCATTTAGTTCAACCCATATATTAGTGAAATCGAAATTGTTTCATGAACCAATGCCGGTAATCAAAGCCCTATTCACTTCCATTCTAACAAAGCAATCATTTTAACAGAAGTTGAACGAAAGAGAGAAGGGGTTTAAGAGGATTCAAAAGAAGAGAATGAAAAAAAAAAAAGGAATAACTATCTAGATCAGTCATCTCCTAAACTGAATAGAATAGCGAGTGGGCGAGAGTGAGAGAGAAATGGGCGAATGAATACATATTTCTCCGTCTGCGAAATCCAGATTTTTCCCGGATAAAAATTGGGAATGGATTTTTCTCCGCGCGTCTCTCTCTAAGTTATGGATGGAGGGCCTAAGCCGCCCTAATGCCGGTTCGGCCGCCAGCAAATGGGAAGCCCCGGCCCAAATCCCTTAGGCTTAAGGGTGAGGCCGCCGAAGGAGAATCCGGCTCACTCGCCTGCCGGACCCTGAGCATGTTCCTGCCGCCACATCTACTCGCTCTGCCGCAGCACCAGTACCACGGTAAGTGCCGTGTTCGCATTCTTGGACGAACGCGCTACCTTTGTTTCATGCAAAAGTAGTAGTGTTCGGTTTGTCAGAATAACAGAAGTAACAGGGTTTCTTTTTGGGTTGATTTTGTGGCATAGTAATTAGTTGTAAACTAATAGAGAAGTAAATCAAATTAAAATTATTCGATGAAAAGATGCTTGAAAGTAATATTAAATATACAAATATATTGTTCGATCACTATTTTAGGGATATTTTTTCATTTAATTTAAAATGTAATTGACGAAAACACTTCTGTTTCAATAAAACATTAATTTTTTATATGAATGTAAGAATTACTAAATTTTTTAGGAAAAACATGGAATTCTAAAAATAGTCAGAATTTATCATTTGGTCATTACTTCTAAAATGTTTTTTGCAAATCTAAAAACTCTTTAAAAAAAAGTAACTCTTTTTTTTTTTTTTTTTTTTTTTTTTTAAGCTTTCACTCATAAAAGTGAAAAATATCTTCGTATGTATATTTATTGTTAATTTTTTTTCCTAAGCACTTAAAATTAGTTTCTGCTTCAATTACAGGGTAATTTTATTTTAGTTGACATAAATAGCATTATAACGAACAGTGAAAAATTTAGTGTTGTTAATATTTTAATGTGTTAGGATGATGAAACACAATGATGTTTTTACACATTTTCTTGTATTTTAGTATTTTGAGACTTGAAATAAATTTACTATTTATTTTAATCTGGTTTTGAAAAATCTATTACCTTTTATTCCATACAAGGAAAACATGTTAAAATATTTTATTAGAAAAACATATTACTTTGTGATTATATTGTAATAAAAATGGTACTGATAATGGTTGATATGTTTTATATATACATATCAACCTGTTTTTAAAATGAATACAAATATGAGAATTAGATTTTAAAAGCCATATTTGAGTTTTAGTTAAAATAATAGAATTCCGAGTAAATATTTTTGAAGTATTGATGCGATTAAAAACAATAATCAAAAGAGAGAAAGTGTTACTTATTCGATTGAAAAAAAAAGCATATTACTACTACTGAAAGAAGATAAAAATATTTGGCATTTTTGTCTGTTTTATTTGTTAAAATATTTATGTTTTATGTGATTCTGATAAAAAATTTCATACATTAATTATTTTTAAAATATTTAACTTAATTACTGAGACTTGAATGAAGTATAAATAGAATATTTTTTAAATGAGTACTATCCTTTTGAATTCATAAAAGCTTGTATACATAGTTAATAAATATAACCTTTATCAGGTTCAAAATTTAAATGAAATATATATTTAAATATTTGAAATATGTATTGAACAAACAAACTTTAAATGAATTTGTAAAATATATGCAGCATTTTCGAAAGAAGTATATTAATATAAAATTTTTCGATACGATTATGATTTCAAAAAATTGTTATAATTTTCTTTTTTTGACTTATTTTTTAATAATTATAATTCTGTATTCAATTAGCATTGTAGCACTTGAGAGTATGAAATTAATCATGAAAATTTCATCGCATTATTTTTTTTTTATATTTGTTTAAATATTTTACATATAAAATACGTTTTGAACATGTCTTGTCTCATACACTATTCTTCAAATTGTATTTGGATATCGTTGCAAATTTGCTCGAAATCTTAAAGTGTTGTTATTTAAAATGTCTTAAAATGTCAGCAGTACATTTTTAATAATCTGTAGCAGTTCTAACAAAAAATAAATCTGCGAAATTTTCTAACATTGAGTATTGATTTACAGCTCAATTAAAATGAAGTAATTAAAAACTAGTTGCGATTTTTTTGGTTTTTTTTTTTTTCCCTTTTTCTTGTAAATCGTTTATTCCTCTGCTTTATTATTATTATTTTTATAAATAGTTTAACGAATAAGGTAATCATAAATTTTAAACAACATTATCTATTTTTCAAAAAAAAAAAAAAAATGTCATTCAATCACGGGAGCTTATTTCATTGAAGAAGAATTATAAATTATAATAAAAAATCTTTTATTTATGTGCTTTTGAAGCTGTAATATTGTAACTTATATATTTGTAAATTTTAATGAAATCTTATCTATTCAGCATATATATATCTCTCTCTCTCTGTGTGTGAATATGCACAGGCTATCTCTGTTTCCCCATTTGGTTAATGTGTGTGTGTGGGGGGGGTAGTTTCTTAAAATTTGTCCATAAAAATATAGGAATATTCTGGAATTAAATGAAGTTTTTTGATGGAAAATACAATAAGGACTTATCACAGATTCAAGGGAAAAAATATAATTTTTTTTATGATTCATTTGTTATAATACACGATAAATGTTTAATAATGTATTTAAAGTATGTATATCGAATTAATTACATGAATCAATAAAATGCCAACATTTCCAAGATATTACTCATGACTCATAACATGGGATAGACTGTAATAGTCCAAAATCAATGACAAAAATGTTGCGGAATAATTTAACGATAAAAATATTGTAGTTATCGTTAAATTAATGTTGGATTAAAAATATATAATATTAAATTTTTAAAGGAAACTAGTAAGTGTCCATACAGGTATCAATATAAAACTACATATATTGTGAACTAAAAAGATAAATTCTTATAGTTTAATAATTTCCCTCTTAAAAAAAAGGAAGAAATTATTTTGTTATGGAGGGATAGGAACACAAAATTTAGTTATCTTAAGTATAAAATAGATACAGTACGTGTGTTCTGTTAATAAATTGGGGGAAATTATAAAAATATACTGTGATCTGTAGCAGAGATCTTAAAAATTGCTATATTCGATTTCCGGAGTTTAATATAATATAATATAAATTATATTTTATAAGATATGAGTGTTCTTAAAAATAAAATAATGTTCTGCCTAAATGTAAAAGTGATGTTCAGGTAAGTGGAAAAGATTAAGGAGAATTGCTAGCTCAAATCTCGATCTTATTTTAGTTTATCGTGGACAAAAAAAAAAAAAAAAATACAAAAAGAACATTTGCATATAAAGAAACAGGGGAAAGAGAAACATAATTTCACAGCAAAAAAAAAAAAAAAAGGATTTTGAAAATAAATTTTGCTAACTAGGAAATTTAATTCTTTTTTGTAATTCTTAAAATATATGTACTTTAAACTAACCAATATGTATTTTGCTTAAATTATAAATTTTTAAAAAATTTTTGAATAAAATAAAACTTTCAAGAATTGTAAACGAGTTTGTCTCTAAAACTCTGCATAATATTATATAAAAAAATTTGTACAGCTAATAAAAAAAAAAAAAAAAAAAAAAGATTAAATCAATACCGAATTAGTATTGTGTGCTTATTTAACGAATACGGAAAAAATATTCGTTAATATCCATTTGAGAGAAAGAGTATATTGAAAAGTTTAATTTTAGCTGCTAGAGTACACCCAAATTATTTTAGAAAATATTTTTATTGAGATTAAGTTCATTGTTTTACTGCTTTTCAAATTGAAATCTTAAGAATATTCAACTCCTTAAATCTTACTACTTAGTTATTATCGATCATTTCAATGCTTCTTCCATTACTGGTCCAATTACATGAAAGTATTTTTGTAAGCTATTGCAGTATTTATTATGCTTAATTTAGCAGTTAACATAAGTATTTAAATACACGAATAGAACATGACAAAATATGTTTGCAAATTTAATCATTAGTACTTTTGCAGTTTTTCAATAATTTTAGGCTAATTGTTACTTTTAATTAATTTTTTTTATCGAAATTCAGATATCTTACGTATTCTAAATTACTAATTTTAGATTTCTCAAAAATCATTATAGTGTTATTAGTATCTTGTATGTGTTTTTACCATTTCTTGAAACACAACATGAAATTTTTAATTCAATTCGCATTTTCTTCTATAAAACTTATGTTACAATGAAAACCTCTTTTAGCAGTTCTAAACAGAAATATTAAAACTTACCTTTTTTATTGTTTCTATCATATTTTATCGGTGAATAAAAATCAAAATCAGTTTTCTCAATTTGTTACGAGCAATGAAACAATTAAATGATGCTTTGTATTTACACTAGCAAGACGAATTTAATTAACGAGTTGCGAAGATAATTTACTTGAGATTTGCACACCTTTACTTCTCATTTAGAACAATTCATTTCCATAATAACGACTTCTGTTTGAAATATAAATGAGTCGCGATACAGTTAAAATGGCCAAATATTATCTGAAATGAATGATTAATATTCAAATTGCGTTTCATATTTGCGTCTAAATTGCCATATGAACGAAATGTAAAAACGCTGAATTGAGTTTTGTAATAGACGATGAAAAACACAAAATATCTTCTTATTCATTTAACTCGCAAATGTGAAATGTATTTCACGAAAAGATTAATTCCTCCTTAAAGAACTTGATGAATTTCGTTCAAGGAAAATGAGACAAGAAATGTGAATCTTGTTTTAAATTTAGTAAGTAAATGGGAATAATTTTTTTTGGCAATAGGTACCAGTTAAAATGATGTATATTATTGAGAATTATCATTTAAAAACGATGTAATTTTTATCCTCAAAGTAGCATATGTAGTTGTTATTAATTAAATCAGTTCAGAATTAATTTCGATGAATTATTCATAAATTAATACTTTCGATGGAAGATTAGGTGATTGAGATAACTCATTTATAAAAAGAATTTTCAGTAATCACTTATGTAATGTATCTAGTTGACTTATGATATACTACTATTTTCTCATTATTTATTTATTTATTAAGTAGTTTCTTTTTTTAATTTGTGTTTGTGTATAAATAAGTGAATAGCTTCATCGAAAATTCATTTCTCGTTAGGTAGAATATAATTAATGAAAGTTAATGCGAAATATAAAATAAATTACTTTCTTTCAATCGATTTTTTTATATGTTGTGTTTATTATTTTCCGAGTATAATGGATTTTGCTGTCATTTGCTTATTGAAAGGTATAATTTCAAATTTAAAGATTATATGCTTTCTTTTATAATATTGTACCTCTAAAAAGATGCATTTCATCTCTTAAAAGTTATCCTCTTTTTCAGATATATAATTCTTGAATATATCTCTTAAAAGTTTCATAATAGCAATAAATAGAAAAACAAGTTCGGCAATAACAGAATAATTGGAGTGCTATACCTTTTATTTTAAACTATCGAATTAATTCTCATTCTAATTATAATGAACAATGTTTCAAACAAATATCACAGTGATATAAATGTTTTACAAATCTTTGAATATATTTAAAATTTTCATAAAAAATAAACAACGTTAAGGAACAAACAATTTCTAAACTTTAATTTACCTGCTTTCATAGGTGTCTAGTTTATAAAATTAAATTAATAAAAGAGATGGGCATGTCATACACTGGAACGCTTCCATGGTTTTATTTAATTTTTGAGGAAGCATTATTTAAAACTGAATGTATATGAAATTGAAGACATCGCATCACTCAAATAATGGAATTAGTGTTAAATATCTCAATAGTTGCTAATTTGGAAATCAATAGAGGGAAAACTGTGATGCAGAACAATACAAATTGTTGTTGGTTAAACACACACACACACACACACACACACACACACACACATATATATATATATATATTATGGCCACAGAATCCTCGCAGGAGTATGATATTGAAATTTTTATTTTTAGAGTAAAGAGTTTGTTCATATATAAACTTCTTTATTTGACAGTTTTTCTGAATGACGTAAGATATAATATGGATTTACAAGTTTTTACTGGATCATAATTTGGAGGCTGAAGATGCATTACCCACATTTAGTGAGCCTTAATAAGAATTGTTGATTGAACCATTGATGTTGTGTGGAAGTTTAGAGAGGGTAGTATTAGCTCAAGTATTGTCCTTATTATTTGACTTATACTCAAAATTACGAGGCTTGCCGCCAATAGCCTTCGTGTTGCTTGTAAATGCGACACTAATAAATAGTCAAATCAAATCTGATTGAATTAATTAGTCACCGATTATTATTATTCTCAATTTGATCGAATAGTGTATTTCTTATATTAATCAGCTAAAAATTATAGTAATTAATGTCGATATATTGCTTCGAATCTATTTCTTACAAATTTATTTTTTGAAAGTACTTAAGCAATGAATAAACATCACTGTAAAGTTACAAATGACGAATGATAAGTGCACATAACATATGAAAAACATATTTTCGAAGTAAAATTAAATCTATTTTTTAATTAAAATTTAAATCTATTTTTAATCTCTAATTAAAATTTTAAATCTATTTTATTTATATACGAGGGATGTTCCGAAAGAAATTTTCGTCATTTTTTTTTGAAAGAGCACATGGTACACTTATTGAAACAAACAACCACTATAAGAATCCACCTCCGTTGCTGGTTGGACGACGGATGTAGCGTCAGCAAAGGAGGAAGGACGCATGCGCTCAGCGACGAAGAAAAGAGAATGGCAGCTAACCAGCTTGCCCGAGACGTGACCGACAATATGGTTGGCAATGGAAGTGTGTGATGTTATCCTGTATGAAAAAGCAGGTAGGACTAGTCATCCATGAACGCCTGCAGACTTTGTGTGGTGAATGGATCATGTCTCGTCCAATGGTTGGATACTGGTGTTGGATGTTCAGTGAAGGCAGAGTGTGGAGAATGAAGATGGAAGTGGGCGTCCCTCCATATCCACGGATGAAAACAACACTGCTAGAGTACATGACTTGGTGTTAGCGGATAGGCGCGAAAAATAATGTCAGACGTGGTGTTCATACTGCTTTTTAATAGGTCCATCCAAAATAATATTGAGGTGGGGCAGGCTGAGCGACAATTTCTTGCATCACAAGGCACCGAGTTTTACCAGAGTGGTTTCTTCAAACTGATTGCACGCTACGACAAATGTCTCAATGTCATTTGCAATTATGTCGAAAAATAGTGCTAAGTTATATAGTTCATGATGGCATGGTTTATTTTATTTTTATCTTAATTTTTTTGCAATAAATTTTCCTTTTGAAAACAAAATGACGAAACTTACTTTCGGAACATCCCTTGTATATTAATATTTTTTATAATAAATTTTCTCAAGCATATGATGTTCCTTTAATAACTTAGTACGAGGTTATTCATCGATATTTTGAATTTTTTTTGAGGATTTCTTAGTAACCTATGACTCATAAGCAGCAATAATACATACATCCAATTGTATTTTTTTTGATAACGAGAAGAAAGTTCAATTATAGTTTTATATAAAATAATTAACAAGAATAGGCAAAAACATTATTTATTAATTTAGAGCATATTTTACGAATTGGGATGTAAATTATGATCCTATTAATAAAGAAAAACACAAAGTAAAGATTTAGAGAGAACATTTATTTGAAAAACTTGAAAATGCAGTTCCCTTCAATCCAAAATCTATTTACACAAACTTTAGGATATGAATGGGGATTATTTTTGGAAGTAGTAGAATTCATAGAACAGCATAGAATGCTAAATGGTGTGATAAAAATAAAAGAATACCTTACAAGGTAATGCCCTCAAACAATACAATACAGTTTAAAAACTGATTTATAACACATAAACCCATATTAACAGATGAAATTCATATGTTAAAAAGATTGAAACTGATTTTTATCATATATATACATATATATATATATATATATGTGTGTGTGTGTGTGTGTATTCTCGGAAATTTTTTTCCTTATAATCCATTGTATCAAATATTAGATACATTTACCACTTTTACTGTAATAATGGAGTAAATAATCTAAAAAAAATGTAAGAAATTCTTATTTTCATATTTAATTCACATTATAATTGAAAACTTTCAACTTCAGAGAATGATAATAACAATATATGATAATAGGTTAAACTACTTCATCATAACGTCAAGAAATGCCTTCAAATTAATTTACTGATATTTTTCAAATATTCTCAAAATGTTAATCAGTTCGGAAGTTTTTGATAATACATATCAATTGTTAAATTTCTATCACTTAACTGTTGCGAACATTAGTATTATTGCTTTTCACATGCGTTTAAAATTAAATTAAACGAAATTTTTTTAAAGCGTATGCTTCTACAATATTAGAGTCAGAGACTGATTTTAGTTTTAAGACATTTAAAGATATTAGACGTAAAAATGTTTATGATTTTTAAAACTAAAATAAATTAATTATAATTAAAATAGTTTTAAAGAACTATTGTGCATATGTATTAAAAATAATAAATAGCAATAATAACAATAAAAATAAACTCAAGTTATTCCACTCTTTCTCTCTTGATACAAACACACACACACAGATATATATATATATATATATATATATATATATATATATATATATATAATAACCTTCACCTAACAGAGCATTAACTGCTACTGACTAACAGGCAGCCATGACCTCAATGGAAAACATAAAAGAAAAATACAATGCACAATTGAGACTGATTAAAACGTGGAAATAACATGCACAATGTATTATAAAATACAAAAGAGAGAGAGGAGGAAAAGAGACATAAAAAACAAAAAATATAACAAGTAAATTACACAGGATATACTATACTGGTATTCATCAAAATACAATATTATTTCATATTTTATTTTAACAATGAAACAAAAGTACTTAAATGGAAAGATTTCCCAGAGATTAGATTCTTTTTTTTTTTTTGACACCAGTCCCATAATTCCGGTATTAAATTAAGCTATAAAGTTGTAACATTTGCCCCCACAAGTATTTCCTTAACTGTGTGTGATTATAGTATTAGCCAAAGTTCGAATATAACTATCGATAAAACGCCCTCGGAAACCATTCCTAGTCCCCTCGCCTCTTTTGAGCTAAAAAACATTTTTGTAATTGTTAAGTTGTTACTAGCTGTTATTATTACAACCATATAACCGGTTATTGGCTATTAAGTATTATTACAACCATACAAACTTGCTGTATGGCTACTAATACATAACCATATAACCATATGCTATACAACCACATGTATACATACATACAAGCATAACCATATTAAGGTTGGCTATTGGCTATTATTGCTACATAGCCAACCATACAACTATATTATTAGAAGAGTTATTACATACATACATTAATATTATTATTATTAGAAGTTAACCATATAAACCATACTACATATTACATACAACCATATTGGCTATTAAGGTTATTATGCTATATTATACATACATATTATAGTTTATTAATGGCTGTTATTGTTATTACATGAGTTAGACATAGTAATAGCTACAGTTACATAGTTGTACACATACAGCTGCTAGCTACCACATACAGTTGCCACATACATATATATATATATATATATATATATATATATATATATATATATACATATATATATATTGTAAAAAAGTGTTTTACTCATGGAATGCATAACTTATTTTAAATGTTGTGAAATTGAGGTTTTAAGAAAGAAAAATGTATGATTCAGAAAATGCGATATATATGAGTGAATTAAGAGATAATATATGAAAAAGAGAGAGGAAGAAACAAATTATAAGTACTCAAATATTTTGACAAATGTGCCGATATATTGTGCATGGATCGATTCAAAGAAGTAACTCTGCGTAAAAAGAGAGAACTATATTTACTTCTACGTTTTATTGGAAAAGCTAATATGAGAAAAATTTATTTAACTAGACTTCTGGTTTGCATTTACCAACTTAAAATTTTTTCATTAAAGCATTGTTTTACAAATATGTTTAACACC
Organism: Nephila pilipes; assembly: GCA_019974015.1. Lineage (NCBI taxonomy): Eukaryota > Metazoa > Arthropoda > Arachnida > Araneae > Nephilidae > Nephila > Nephila pilipes. The sequence continues at coordinate 78,396 of BMAW01088339.1, forward strand.
TTTTAATTGAAAGTTTTTGGTACCATTACGTAAACAAAATATTTAATATTTTTTGTACCTCAATATAAATTTTAAAAATCTATTGCTTCAATTAAAATGTATATATTTAGAAAACACTTTATATATTATATATATATATATATATATATATATATA
>BMAW01088339.1:109422-119655 GCA_019974015.1 Nephila pilipes
CCCCCCCCCCCCTAGTTCACAAAAATTTCTTGAAGCGGGGTCAGAAGTGTCGAACATCTTTCTCGATACCATTTTGAAAATGCTCGATGGGATTCAGATAAGGGGCTTCGATCATCATGGAAACAAGATCATGTCTGTAGAGTATTCCACGAACTTTTCAGATACAATTCGGGATTGACGGTGTCGTACGTTATGTTGTTGAAGGACTCCAGTAATATGTTGAAGATACCGAAACATGAGCACATGGCTGTCAAGGTTATTTCTGTAACATCGATCAACAAGAAACAATATCCCGCATAATAGGGGATCCATTTGAGTCAGATAAACATTCTCAAAAAAAAAAAAAAAAAAAAATATTACCTTCACCAGCTTCAGGAGGATCAATCGTTCTACGGGATTGCACAATACTAGTACCCTCCTATCGGCATGGTCAACGCTTTTACGAGAATGATCTTACCGGAATCGACATACTGATGTACATCCAAGACACAGCGGCTGGTTAAAAACTCAGATCTTGCACCACTTCCGAAATGGAGTGGTCCATCCATCGCACCCCGACAATATGGCTCCATGCGCTTAGATCATTCATCTTACCCATACTGCCTTCTACTTTTACTAATTCCCATCACTTTATTCCTCATAATGTTGGATAACAGTTTAATTCCTTTCTACTTTTTCATATATATATATATATATATATAACACATGGATCAATAAGTCCCGAGACTGTGCGGTCGTTTTTTTGCGATTTCCTCCTTCAAACGCACCAGCAAGTCAATATAATAATCACTGTTGATCGTTTACCTTTTTCGAGGTAGTCAATGAAAATCACGCCATGCGTATCCCAAAAAACTGAAACCATGACTTTGCCAGCTGACTGCTGCGTTTTCGGACGGCTTTCGCCAGCTGTGCGCCACTCAGATGACTGCCGCTTCGACTCTGGAGTGTAGTGATGTATCCATGTTTCGTCCATGGTCACGTAACGACGCAAGAAATCTTTTTTGTTGCGAGTAAATAGCGATAAACAGCTTTCTGAATCATCGACAAACTACAAAACGACTTTACTCCAACCTGGATAACTCAGCTGTTTCTGGTCCGATCGACTTAAAATTTTGACACGTTTCAAGCAAAGGTTAGTACTCTAGAAAGACTTGGTTACTGGTTTACTACGAACGCCATCTCTGGGTTAGTCTCGGAACTTATTGATCCATGTGTTATATATATATATATATATTTATATTGCTTTCTTATACACATCAAAAATTTAAATTTATCACTGAGACAGATTCTAGAAAATTTCATGCACCGTATGTTTTTTAAGTAAATTGCTTAAAATCACTTCCTCTCTTTCTTACCATGGTTTATAAATTGAAATTCTGGTAGGAACTATCTTGAAGCATGTTAATTAAGATATGAGAATTACTTCTCTAAGAATTTATTATGCACCAATTTTCGTAATTTCTGAGTTGCATGTGTTGAGTTTCTGAGGACACGTGCCTTTTTTAAAAAAAATTAACTTAACGCGAGATATATTTTTATTTCCGAATAGGTAGCGAACAAGGGAGTGAACTTAAATTACCTATAATAAATGAAAATAAAAAGAAATCATGAATAATTATTTAAAATTTTATAATTTATTTTGTGGGTTGATGACAGTATTCCAGTAACAAGCGAATGCTTTTAATTTGGTAACTATTTCTATTCAGATTTATTGTTGCTATGCATGAATTGATGCGCTTAATATTTTAATTACTTTATCTTGTTCTATTTTTGGTCTAAGTGACGGTTAAATAAAAACAACTTTGAAAAATATGCGAATTAAAGAACACTATCGACAAAAACATTGTGAAGGGTGTAGAACCGTATCAACTGAAATGGATTTGAGCTCTCAATAACTGTACTGAATTGCATTCACTATACTAAATGAATTTTTGAAACCGTATTCTTACTCTAAGGTGTATTCTCATTAAAACGGACTATTAACTTTTTTTTTATATAAATCACACTGTCAATTTATTATTTCACATTTGAGTTATCGTACTGTACGTAAAACTTTTTAAAAATCAAATTATTTCAATAACGAAATTAGACAGATGAACAAATTTTTTTATAATATTTCATTGCCAAGCTCTTTTCTTTCTAACATCCACTATCACCAGGTTGCGATTTGATAACGTTCCATAGCCTATTAAGAACATTGACTCAAAATAGGACAGATCATTGTTAAAGATTTCACTATTTTGTATATTATGTAGTAATAAAAAATAGAAAAACGTTGTCTCTATAACTGTGATGCGCTTGAACAAATCTGATTTATCCTAGGTCTTGCTACAATTTATCAAAAGAAAGCTGCTTCAATATTCATTTTATTTGCTGATTCCAATAGCTGATACTGACGACTGGTGGTTCTCATTTTTATTTGAATCAATGAATTTTTTTTGATGACACCCTAAATGCTTAATATGTTCTCTTGCGCAATCAAATTAGAAGCGTCATATGTCTTCACCACGAAAGATTGAAGATTTTTCGAGCTTTTCTAAATTTTAAAGACGCAATATGATTTACGGGTGTATGCTTCATAACCATATGCATTTATATGAAAATTATGACATTTTTATATATAAAAAGTTTTTCGAGAGCTTGAGTCCTTTTCTTTAACATTAGGCGCAGACAGCCTGAAGAACGAACAAAATAAAAGAAAACTTCCGAGACTTTTCTTCCGACCTTAAGCTCCGACCATCCCTTAACAACCCACTCGGAACCCACCAGTTGCTCTCGATGGTCCTACATCTCAAACGACGCGTGTGCACCACACCATCCCACCACGGGTAATCATTTCCTTCTCTTAACCACTTCTGGGGCGCGTGAGAAAATTCCTCGAACAGGTGTTGCCACTTATGTATACTTAAATGGAGAATAAAAAACAGAGCTAATAATAATAATAAAAAAAGAGGGAAAAGATCGCGTGCGAAATAAATAAAAGCCGTGACAAGTGCTCTCTCTTAATCGTGGTCTCTTAACCGCGTGTCGCGGATATGTCAACTATTAAGGAGAGTTTAACCGCGAGAGAGTCATTGTAAAAGGCCCTCTTCTCTTAATACCCTCCAAGGAGTAAAGGCGTAAGCCTTTTAGGATTTAACGGCATATCTTTGACTTTGGCGGCAAATCACGCTTAATCCTCCCTGTAAGCCGCGGCCGCCTTTTTACCCGACGCTTCACGCTGCGAGAGCCCCTAAGCCCCCAAAGTCTCACCTAAGCTAGGTATAATCACGTTAGGCCTACGCGCCTCCTCCCTACCCCATCATAATTCAGTGCCGCCCGCCAATGGGAAGCGAGCCCCGCCTCCGCGCTGCACCCCCTCCCATGGATATCGACCCGTTCCCCCCCACATCGGTATTCGGAATGGCTCTGCACGCGCCGAAAGGGGAATTTTAGATTTGATTGTCCCAGTGTCGTGGAGAAGGATTCTTTCGTTATCTCTGTAAGGAGAGGTTTGGGGGATGGTGGAAAAAAAAGGATAACGATATAGCGACGGTAGAGAAATGTTATCTCCTTTTCTTGTCGATATTTTGGGGAATTTTTGTGTTGTGTGGGGAAAAATTTCTGATTTGGATTGAGTGATTTTGTTTGGGATGTGATAATAAGGTTTCTTTTCGCACAGTGGAGATTAGCGAGAGATTTTAGATAGCGGAGAAGAGTTTACATAATTTTAAAATCGTTATTACATAAACATGTTTGTTTTTATAATGCATGTATATATAAACATATTGCACGAAGGACAATTAAGATTAGATATTAAAGCCTCAAAAATATTAGATGTAAATATATATCGATATGTATCTATGTTTTATGTTAAGCGCGGTGTTTAATATTTTTTTAATTTATCATTAAATTAAACTTCGCTTATATTATGGTTTTTAATGAACTTTTACAGTTACGTTTTTTTTTATAGAGGAAATGCATCGTGATATTTCTCTTCGTTAATTTTTACCACTTCAATACTCACTACTTTTTATAAAATAATTTTTAATTTCTGGTTTTAAATTAATGAATACCGAGAGATCAGCCGTTTTTAACACCGATTGAATTGATAACACTTTTAAAGCAGTATTAAATTTTAATTAAAAACATATATAAATTTTTTTTCATGAGCACAGAAAAGGATAAATTACAATTTTAGTTGTAAATATAAGTTATATACATTATTAGAATATCTGAGTATTAAATATTTTTACAACATAGCCTACCTGCATCGTACTAATTGATAGATATAGTTTTCTTTGGTAACTTTACAGAAAATGTACAAAATCGTACCTAAACAAAACACGAGAAAACTGTTAATTTAAAATCATTCAAAATTAATGCATTTATTATGTCCTCTCTGAATAGTAAATATTTTTTTAAAAAATCAATCATTGGCCGTACCTTAATCTTATTACAAAAGCAATTGTAGTTAAATTCTTCAACAAATCTGAGCGTTTTCTCATAGCGTTATGGAATTTAACCTATGTTATCAAATACAGAGTATTCTCGAATCTAAATAGAATTTTAATGTGAACGAGAATAATTTTAAGATTCATAGTCAATTTAAGCTTCATTTAAAACTAGATGTTTTCAATATCTATAATGCATACCTACAAATAAGGCAAGCCCTTCGAATTGAGCCAAAATTCTTTTTCTTTATTTGAGGATAGGATATTAATCTCTCTGTAAAATGTAGTTGTAGCAGAACTTCGAAAAATAATTTTAGAGAAAAATTAAAATTAAGAAATAAGGTTCACACGTACAGTTTATTTCTTGGGGGAGAGTATACTAAGCTGTTTATTTTAATGATAAACTTACATAGAATGTAGATGTTCTATTCAATAATTAAGGAGACAAAATGAGTTTTATTTACATAAGAGTAACTATTTTTCTCATTAATCTTCCAACACATTTATATATTTTCTAGATATATTTGAATTTGGATGAATTAACTCGACAAATAATGATTGAAATAAAAATTTCTTTATCACCAAATGTTGCCTCCGTTAAAGAAAAATTGCGCTAACAGTTCTCGTTATGTTTTTAAAGGTGGAGTTGATAAACAAGCAATTAGTCAAAGTATTAGCTTATATAAGTCATTTTAAATCAGAAAGAGAGAGAAAGGTGGATTTAAATTAATTTTTTTTCTTCAAATTTCAAAATATTTGAAATTTATATTTGAATATTATAACCAAAATGAAAATTTTATTTTAAATTTTGTGAATGGAATTTGAAAATTTTATTTAAAACTTTTACAAATTTATACGACATGAATCTTTCAAATTTTTGTAGATGTGTATCATAGAATCTTTGATATATATGGACAATCTTGAAGAAATAAAAAGTTTGAGTGTACCAAATTCCTAGTGAATCATTAGGCTTCAGATTGGTTTGTCTTATAGATCTAGTGGATTGCAAGATATGTGTTTGCATATTAACTGTTCCATTTTTTTAATTTAAAAATTTACTTGCAATACAAAATGAAGATCCTAGGATACATCTTTTTTCTAAATTTCTCACCCACTTTTAATAACCCTTTTAATCTTAAAAAAAATCCTCCATAATTTTCAGTTCGAAATACATTTTTTATGGGTTTTTTTCGTGTCCCCCCCAGAAAGCGAGTTATACAAATCAAATTATTGCTTGGTTACATAATATAATTAGGAGAACACAGAGTTTTATTTTACTTTTGTTTCAGTTAAGAAGTATTTGAGCTTGATCCACCTCTTAGATGTTATTTTGGCTGGACATATTTCCCCCTTATCCTTTATAACACACTCTTGTTGCATATATACATTTTGATGGAGCGCTAACACAGCTCCATCGGTCATGGCGAATGAACATACATAAAGTATTATTTGAATCTTCACTAAGTCAGGAAATTAGAAATCTTACTGACCAATTTCCTTTATATCATCATTAAAGCAAAGAATAAGAAACCAAAAAACAATATATATATATAACGTAACTATTAAAAAAAGAGCAAAAAAAAATATTACATTTTATTTATTTAACTTTCCGAGGTCAATCGATTTCCAATGTTAAGTTATAAAAATTATTGCCTAGAGGATAGTGTTTGCAACTTACCTGTTATTTCGAAAAGAAATGTAAGTCAAATTTAAAAATGAATCCCATGTAAATGCTTAGATTCTTCACAAATGTTTTAGTGTGTTCTAAATTGGAATTTTTTTTTGTCTCAGTCGTTTTAACATAAGTTCCGAATTCATAAGCTTTACATTTAATGAATAATTTTTTATTTTTGGCAAAATAACATTTGTAATATTAGCCTTTAATTAGTGTCAACGCTCAACTTGCGCGCTAAGTCATTAGCTCTGAAAACATTTCCTGTAAGGATTTTTTAAAAAACGCTACAAAAAAATAAGTGAGAAGAAAAAACATATTCCGCAGCCGGCAGGATTCGAACCTGCGCGGGCAGAGCCCAATGGATTTCAAGTCCATCGCCTTAACCACTCGGCCACGACTGCACATGTGACTTTGAAAAACAGGTGATTTTGTCAGTTAAATGTTGTTTTGCCGTGTATGGAGTGTGATTGTAAGAAAGATAACTTTAGTGATAAGTGTTTTTTTTCTTTTGGTTGTGGAAAAATCATTTTCGGATTTAAAAGCTTCATCGTGACCAGAGTGAAAATCAGATTAATTAGTTTTCCTTTGCTAGTAATTACTTTGTTTGTATCCATTTTTAAAGAAAATAAAATTAAAAAAAAAAAAATTGTGGAAAATTTTATCTATTAAAGAGTTTTTAAATAAATCAATATTTTATATTTATAATATTCTTACTCTTGTATTATGTTATCAAATAATTATTCAGAGTGTTTTTATTTAAAGCATTTTTTAAAATGTGTTAAAATTTTAAAGAGATAAAATTCATCTTCTATTGTAAAGAAGGGGAAGGGGAGCGCTATTAGTAATCATAAATAAATATGAATACAGACCACCCCCCTTCCTTTTACAACAGTTAAGAAATATTTGCATTTACTTTATAACGGAAAAAAAAAAATATGTAAGAATGAAATGCTGGTAACTCCGTATAACACGACACTTTTGCAGCGCGATTTCACTTTAATATGGTTCGAAAAATAGAGAAACCTTCACATAATACGTCATCTTAGAATAATGTTTCCAAAACATTTTTTTCTTTTCTTTTGACACTTTTATTTTTAAGACTCTTTTACGTGACTCATTGAACACTTATTGCCTATTTTGAGAATTGTATATAAAACAAAATCTTGTTTATCTTTCAATATAATTTTTTATGTATTTTAATAACTACGAATATGAAATGTATTACAAAAACAATTCGAAAAGAAAATTCTAATAAGGTCAAATTATTACGGATAAGTGCGAAGCTGTTTCTTGCTAACTAAACACGTTAGAATTTAAAAACGATAATATTCTCAGATCTGGTTCGATTTCCAATCTATTTCTACGTTTATTTTCTTAGGATAATCAGTTTTAAAAGTACGGTTTCATAATCCGGATGTATCGAATGACATCCGAAATTATACGGCTTTTCATGCTAAAACGATCAAAAATTCACACTGATTTTCTCATATATGTCTTTGAGTGATGTGTCCTACGACAGTTCAACCATAGACTTAACATATGAATCTGGCAATCCTGTTTCGAATTCTACGTTAAATGTAAATAGATTCCTTATTCATTCTTTGACTGTTCTCTAAGAGAAAGCATTCTTTAAGATTAATCTCCTGGCTAAGCAAAAGTTTCTTGATAACAATTAAAATCTCCTCCTGCAACGAATTTAATTCTGTAAGTTTCACAAAAATTTGTAATGACCAGTTTCCGCCCTAATAGAAAGTTGTTTATCTTGAGTTCAAGCACAGACAAATTAATTAGAATAGTCAATTATGTACAAAATATTTTTATTTACATCTCAAATAAGGGATGTTCTCCACAGTTAAATCTGTTTCCCGCGGATACTAACAACTTTTATAATCCATCAAAGAATAGGCTTACCGGAATTCAATCAATTGCTTTGAAAGTATTGAGTCCTATTCTCACCAAATTCTCTTCTCGACAGAAGACTTTCGTATATCTCGCTTTCATTATTTTTATTGCCGTAACCTTACTCTCTCAATTCAATTCTCTGTCGCTTTTATACTGTTTGATTCTTTCAATTCACTTCAGTTCTAAAGTGTTACTTCACTTGCATCATCACGTTTCATTTGATGGTAAAAAAGCTGAGAACTTATAAATAAAAATCAGAAAGAAATCCAGTTGTTAGTCGAAGAGTAAATTTGACGAATAATTCGAAGGTAAATAGCCCATGTTGCAGCGTTGGATAGTAAAAAACATACATCGTTTTGGAAACAGAGACTGATGTCTGAAATTTTTATCTTTGATTTATCCTATCAGACATATTGGATATCCTGAGTAATGATATGAACTAATTTAGTCTTTCTACTATTAATTTAAAAAGAGATACAGTGATAAAAGAGAAAATTTATTAATAAAAAATTTGACTGTGCATTTGATGGAATGCTGATTAATGTCTCACCAGACGCAATTTGAGGGCTATTGGAATCATATCTTTCAACGCTTGCGTAGCATTTCCTTCTGTTGTTATCACTTTGAATTTAAATAAAGGATCACAAAATTATACAGTCCAATGATAAGAAAATCAGATGTAAATTAAATTCTTTTATTCAAGTTATGAATTTAAATAATTATTTTCTATAAATAATTATATTCTCCATGAGAAAAACTTGTCGAAAATGCGTCTGAATATAATCGTTTAGAATACAAAAAATAATCTACTTCTTACCAACTTCATCGTGTTCGAGTGAGTAGAATAACTAGAGTTGAGGGTTCGAGTCCTTAACCTTAAGTCTACTTTCCTTGCTATGATAGGAAAACTCCTTCATAAAGTAATAACATCACGCCTTTATCTCCAATTATTACTTCCAGCCTCCTTATTCAATTTTTCGCTGCTTATAAATATATTCATTACACTTCCTAATTTCAATCTAATATAAGTCCCGTTTCATTTTATTGGGAGGAAATTTAAATTCAAAAGCAATTTAAAAGAAACCCAAAGAGTTATATAAAGGAAAAATTATTATAGATCGAAATGTCACAACCTAATGACTCTGAGCTACGATTAACTCATGAAGACGACACCCGCGACTGTAATCCACTTTTTTGACTTCCATGCCATTTCAAGTGAAGAATTTGATCCCTGACATTTGAGTGTGTAAAGCCCCTGCTATACACGAAGATATTAAGATGGACGTGGATTCAAATACCTTACCCTTAAGTTACAATTTTATCATTTTACCAACCGAACTTCTAGATGTCTGAAAAAATATAAGTAACTGAAATTAATTACTTTATAATTAAACCATTTTTAAAAAAAGCTTTAACTTATATCAAGAGACGCACCCTCCCTCCTGGATTTAACTTTATCCTGAAATCATTGATAGAAAAATATATTATTTGAATGTGTATTAAGTGTTTAATTTTATGATGTTGAGCCAAATGTCTCTGGATTTTATGTATAATTGATTGCTGAGTTATCTCAAATTAAAGAAGAAATTATTCTTAAATCACTAAATTTAACCATGGAAAAAATTTCATTTAGAGAATTTATTCGTAAGAAACAATTAACACGTTTACGATTTGCTCATGAGGTAAGATATTTTTCCACGCAAATTTTCAATACAATAAGAATTGGAAAAAATTATTAATTCGTAAATCATTCTCAGATTCTGCAATTCCAAAAAAATATAAAATATTTTTTTTATAAAACAAAGTATTGAAAAATGTTTAAGTTTTAACCGACGTGAAAAGTTATGCTTCAAATTAGCATAAAAATGTTTCGAAATGAAGAACCGAAAGTTTACTTTATAACACTTTCCGGAATTATGAACGTGTTTTATCCTTTAGAAAGAATTTTTTTTCTTTAAGGTTATTATGTCACTTCATGTATATTTTAGTCTTCTGATCTTACTATATGCGTAACGATCATTATACGAGTATAACCAATCCAAATGCATGTAAAATATTATTTGGGTATTGTTATGCAATATTAGCCCAATGAGTTTCCATTTGTGTAACTATTTTTTATTGCCAATTTATTCTCTACAATCTTTATTGTCATCAAAATAGTTATACGTTTAAGGCAGAGATGGCTTTTCGACTGATAATCCAACAAATAATAATCTTTTTTTT
>BMAW01088353.1:0-61844 GCA_019974015.1 Nephila pilipes
TCTTTCCATTTATGCCTCATGATCCATAGAATGGCATCAGTGACCTCTTCTTAGTACCATATCTTGTTGGTCAGTCCGTCATTTTGGCGACTTTCGCCAAAAATGACATAATTTATGGATCAAGAAAGATTAACGGACTGAAAATCACTTTGGTTTAAAATTCGTAAAATCCTTTTCTTAGTGAGCGTCATATCATAATGAGTAACTATACCAAATTTCAATCAATCGGTTGTATGTTTTGAGGATTCGTGGAGTCAGTCAGTGGTATTTCGCTTTTATATGGCATAGACCTTATACAATGTATGTATATATATATATACCGTGCAAATCAACACGAATACATTATGCACAATGTATGTATACAATCTCGATAAAATTTGCTTAGTTAAAAATTCTTTTGGAAGTACTGAAATTTTAAATCATTACTAAATATGCAATTTAAGAAAATATTCTTCTTAATAAGAAAAAAAGGGAAAACTTTATGAGAAAAACTTTGCATGCCCTAATAAAAGGTTATCTGGTTGATTAATCAAAAACAATTTAGTGATCTCTGCATTTATCCATAATAATAAAGTTCTTACCGTTATTTATAAATGGCTTACTATTTTTTTATTTTTCGACTTATAAATATTCTATTGTAACTGTATGTTCAGCAGAAGTTAAATCAGTAAGAATTCCTGTAACGTTGGTCACTAATTAAATAATGATACAAGTTTAAATTTTATTATACATCTAATTCCACTGATTTTTGTGTTTAATATGGAATTTGTTTTCCACAAAATCATTTATTTTAATATCAAATCGGTGTTTTGGATAATTAGACCTTTGGGCAATTTGTCTATAAGCTGTTGTGTTGTTTTAGGAATAAGCAACACAACTATTGGACAATTTATTTTATGATTAATTAGCCAAAGCTAAATGTACAGTAGTGTATAATTTCTCTGCAAAACCTTTTCCATTTGCTATTCAAATTATTTTTCTAAGACAATTTAATTCGTAGTTTGGTTTAGTATGTACGTATTTCTAATGATAATATGATACATATACCTTTGTAAATGTATGATTAGGTGATGGATGAATTAGGATAAATTCCTCAAAACATAAATTATTGTGTATGAGTCTTCCTCAAACATCCAAAAATCCCTCTCAGTCATAAATGGGGAAAATTATTAACATAATTATTTTTGTATTTATTGTAACTTCTCACATAGAAGTTTATTTGCATTTGTTGAATGTGAAATAAAGTCTGCTGAATTATTCTCTGACGTTACATATCTCCAATGTTACATATCTGTCATCTCAAAAACTTCTGTCCTTCTGTCGGCGATAAAATTTTTTAATTAAAGCGATTCTTTGTTTTTCCAGGGTAACACGATTATCGAATACTCTAATAATATACAGTTTTTTAGTTAACCTGTTTTTAATCACTTCATCAGTCCACAGTAAGAACTGCTACACAAAGAACAAAACATTGAATAGTGGCTATTTTTGTGGATGGTGTGCGAGATTTCACCGCTTTTTATTTATTTGAACTTTCACTCCAAACGACCCTTTAGAAATACAAGCGCACCGTAATTTAACTCAGTTGCATTTGTAAGCTCATGTATTTCAATCAGTACCGATTTTGAAATATTGTGTAATGTAAATTCGGAAAATTACACCAAAAGAAATACATTATTAATAATATGGAGAGCTACTTAAAATCGTTGACACACATCTTCTTCATTTGTGTTAATATTATCATCCCAATAATTTAATTTGATAAATCCTGCTAGAAAATCTCTCCTTCAGACATAGAAGTCCAAATGGGTCAAAAAGCACACTGTTATTGATAGAACCTGTGAATAGCACCAAACTACTTAATTTATCTTTCCGTATTTTGAAAGAAATGTAACATTTCGTCAACTTCCAAGAATCACCAAGTGATTTTGTCCCTTTCGGATTGGAAATTGGATAATCTTCTTCCTCGTTTACGAGTAGTTCATTACTGTTACTACTTCACATTTGCACTCATATGCTTAGACTACTCAGTATGTCTATTAATTCATGTTGAAGCTATGTTACAAATACAATATCACTTTCTAATGCAGGAGAATGACTTTCTTCATTTATTACAAGTCCCTTTATTGTTCGTATAGCAAAAATACCGCATTGTCACTTGTGCGAGATTGAGCGTGTCTTAAGTAATCACTCGTGCATGGCTGTTACAAACTCATAAGTTTTCAACGGTTCTTCCACATTGTCTATGAATTTAAACTTTGAAATTCATTGAGCTGGTTGGGTTTTTTAATAATACTGTTAGCGTATACAAATCTATTTTCTCATAAAATATTATTTCCGTCATCGTATTTTAAGTTTCATTTCTATTTCGGAGCATTTCCTATCAATTACAGAAAAGTACAATGCATGTTAAATTGTTTTAGTCACCCGAAAATTTCCTTTTAATGGTTTTCATTATTCTAATGAAATTATTAGCATTAAATACTGACAAAACAATAAAGATTTCGAAATTTCAAATACAATTAGGGTTATAGATAACTCTTTTATTTATTTGTGTATGGTATTTTAGTAAATGGGCAATGAGAAAACATCATAATACTTAAAAGGATTAGAACCAATCTCCGGAAATTATAATAGTCTTCCAAAAAATATATAAAATAAGATTACCTGCACAAATAATATAAATCTTTCAAATACACACCACTACTTGAACATATTCTCAAACATAACTTTTTCTGCGTAATTATGATCCCAATATTTAAGATTTATTTAAATACGAAAAAATGAGCTTTTGAATGAGGCTGGTGGATATATATCTCATTGATCGGAAATCTTTGTAAAAACTCAATTGCGCATTTCAATCTGGATTGTAATCCCTTCCATTTTATCGGATTATGGTTTTATCTTATTGTTCCTAAGAGGATTTCCTAAATAGGTTTCATGGGAATGCGGTGGTAATATTGTTAAAGAGATAGGAGTATGTTAACCTACCATGCAAAGAATCTTTATTCTTTTCTTGCCATGCAATAAGAAATGACAGTATGAGTTAAGATTTAATAAGTGAAAGTAGCAAGTGACATTTAATAATAAAAGTTATAAAAAATGGTACGTAAAGCAGAATTAAGTAAATCTTTATGTAGTTCGGTTATATATAATGACAAATTAAAAATAGAATAAACGATTTTTCCAAGTAAAACTTGACATTTGGCTTTTTTGTTTAAATTTAGGGCAATATTTGTATTTTATTGCTCCATCGATAAGGGAAAAAAGTATTGACAAATCTAATTAAAATCTTATATTTATGATTTTTTTACGCAAATAGTAGCAAATGTATTACCTGCAGGGATTTTAATTGTATAAAATCTTACTGATCATTAAGACTTAAGAAAGGAACGGAATCATTTTTGAAATATTAATTTTATACTACAAGAAATTACAAAGTAACAATTGAAAAATATATCTAATTAAATAATCTATTTTTTCGCATTATACTACCATTAATCACTACAAATATCCGAAATATACGAAGAAGCATATAAAGCTGTTGCTTTTTGATATCAAAAACAAATAAGAATCTCCGGACATATTTTCAGATAATGAAAAACTCATAATGTAAACAAAAATTAGTAATTAATATTACATAATTTTAGTTTTATGACAAGAACAAGTATACAGCACTGTTAAAATTTCGATATTATCTATAAATATGCGTCTTTTCACATTAAAATATAAAGTTAGCAGCACTTTCAGCATTAAATCACGGGAAACGGATTTTTTAACATATTTACTGAGACAAATTGTATTCCTCGAGACAGAATACAAAATTCTGATTTTCCATATAAGATGGGCAATTAACTATTCTAACTGTGAAAAGTTGCTTTGATTGAGGTAGTAAAGCAAAATGAATTTTTATAGTATTTCTCTTCATAGATTTTATATTAAAGTACTGTGATTGCTTTAAGCATTTTTGTCTGACATTGTTTCAGATTTTAAAGTATTTTTTTAAGGGTTTGAATGTTTTAAATCTAATTTTGGATGCTAGGAAAGTAGCTCAGATGCAATAAATTGTAAAAATGATTAAACAGTAATTTTATTAAAACAATAACAAAGTTTATTACTTAAGTAATAATTAGCACCGATGTGCATGTAAAATGGGTCAATTATGGTATATTATTGTATTAGACACAGAAAATTCGTTAAGAGTGACATTCACAATCATACCTTCTTCCTACCAGTAATGGTTGTACTTCATACACACAGATCAATGCATAAGGAGAGACCATATGCTCACATCATTAGTTCAAGATTAAAGTCCATCTGGCACCTGCGCGGCGTGAAGGGAAGAGAATCGCTTGTCACACACCAAGAGCAGAACTGTATTCTCCCAAAACCGTACAAAGCATTAGGATTCAACATTTTTTTTTAAACTAATGTAACAAATTTTATTAGCAGTAAATATTGCGAGGAAATTACCGAACTGTCTATTACTGTTTTTAAAATGATACTTTGAGTACATCATCAGATATAACAATTTACAACAAAATTACCTTTAAAAAATTAAAACTAATAAGAGTAAGAGCTGATGATTTGGCATCTTTAAAAACGAAGAAGAAATTAGCGTCAGAAGAATTTCTTGAGGCTAAATCTATTCTTTATATATCTGATGTAGAAATAATTCACTTATTTACACTTGGTCGTTAACGCTTGGCTGGTTCGCCTCTCTACATCTGTAGTCTCATGTACTTGTTATTCAGCGTGAAATGATCGCCTTTCTCCAAAGGACTGCCCCTCGAAGCCAAACTTTGAATATGACCTGACCAAAAGGACCAACCGGGATCCAGGAGTCCTACCGGAATGATACATCGGTCGAAATATACAAGTGTGGGAGCGGGAATTCTAGCACAAAGCTGAACAGAAGCCCGGGTAGTGAGGTGAGGATATTAAAAGTAAGAGTTTCGAAATTCCAGCACTAAGTTACATGGAAATGAAGATTATGCTGAAGAAGTAAGAGTTTGGGTTTGAACGTCCAGATGAAAGTGACTGGGAAATGGAGGCAACTTTGTGGAATAAGAAATTTGGGCATTATCGTCAAACACAAGGTTACAGAAAAATTGAGGCTGCGCTAAAAACGATGAAGTTTGGGTAAAGAGTCCAGTACATTGCCACATAAATTGATTAAGAAACTGAGATGCGGACGAAGAAGGTCATGTTTGAGTTACAAAGATCAAGTACAAAGTTACAGTTACAATTTAATAGCATTAATAACTAGTTAGATGTTATATTAACTTTTCAATTTTTGCTATATGTTAGATTAGAATTTGTATTTTGTAAACAAAAACAAATCGTGATAAACAATTAATAAAATAATGTATTCATATATGAATATCTATAAGAATTAATGTTTAAATCAAATACTTTACTTTTAAAATATATAGATGTATTGTTATTTTTAATATTTAATTCAAGCAGAAACAAAAAAGATAAATATTGTCTTATAATGAATTATTCTATATTAAGAAAGGACAGTCTATCATAATTTCTATTACATATGTAAAATGAATTTCTTGAATGTTTATTAATGTTTCATTTCAAGCAAAACCGGGGCTGTATATGTAAGAGGAAGAAATAAGTGATTGAAATATTTTAACTAAGAATCGCATACTTATCTTTGCTAAACTAAAAAAAAGGGTTTATGAACAGTGAGCAGAAAAAAGAAGACAATTTTAGTAACTTTATGATTTCATCAATGCAAAAGCAAATTGATCATACAAATAATATTAAAAACAGGGACAACACTATTATCGTTATGCTCATTAATTAATTTTAAGTAATTTGTTAAAAATATCTAAAAATAGTTTCATCGTAATGTATTCGATGGTTTTGAAAAAAATATGTAGAAAATGACTAAATATTTTAAGTTTTAAATTCCATTTATATCTGATAATTAGTTCTAGATAATTTCGGGAAAAACAATTTTAAACTTTATACGCTGTTTTTCTAAAAGCAATGTAAAAAGAGAAGAAAGGAAATTACACCATCAATATACATACATTCTCTTACAAATTACATAGTACTAGTAAAAGAAATGTGATTCTTTAGAATATTTTAACAAAATAAGGGCATTAGAAGCATTTGAATTTCCTTCAATAAGAAACTTTACTGTGAAGTTCAAGATATCTTTTTCTTATATCAGTACTCGGCATCATCTGTCTGAATAATTGCGATGCCAATCTGCAGTGGCCTGGAGTGAATCGAACGAAGCAAAATGTTTGAATCTGAGTTATTTTGTAATTTGTTGACTCTAGACTTCATATCTAAGAATAGAATCAGTTTCTAGATAATATAAACGACAAATATCCTGACATACAATTGCTTAGATTAACACCTTTTCATACAACTCGAAAGAAGCACAGAAATATTACAGCAAACCACCACAGACACTCTATAACAAAAAAAAATTACGCACCAAGAAGGAATTGTCCGATGGAGACAAAAATTGGAAAATAATTAAAATTTCAGAAAAATTGAATAATTTAATTCAGAGTTATATAGTTATAAAGTAACGAGTTCAGTTATGTGTTGACTCACCTCTTGCCTGGATGCAAGCTGCCGCACAACATAACATAGAGTGATAAAGCTTCCTGATGGTCTCCTGCGGTATTTCTTGAAAAATATGCTCCAATTGTCGGATTGAATCATCAACATTTCCTCCTTCCCTGGTAGATGCAGTCGCCTTCCCATCATATCCCAGACATGTTCAATTAGAGAGATAACTGGCTGGCCAAGGAAGTGTTTAACAAGCATGGAAACACATGCCTTATATAGTCTGATATTATCTTGCTAACAAATAAGGCCAGGGTACTGCTAAATTAACGGTAGCAAAACAGGTCCCAGAATGTCGTCGACGTATCGCTGTGCTGTAAATGTGCCTCTAATGACGACCAAAGGGGGCCGTCTATCAAGGAAAATGGCACACTTGGCGATAAATCCTGACTGAGAGCCTATATGGAGTACAATATTGATAGCCAGATCAGCAGGATTACCTGGCAGTCTCCAGACAATCAATCGATGATCGTCAGGACACAGTTTGAGGCGGGATTCGCCTCTAAACAACATACATCCCCCATCAGCATCATTCCAATCTAAACGAGCTGCCTGCTGCAAAGGATTGTTAAATTTTGAAAATTTTGTGGGAGGTAATGGGAGATTCATAATATCTGAAAACATAAATGGAGATTCGATACATTTTCTAATGCATAGCTTGGAAAATAATAACCTCTTATATATTTCGTAATTATTGTCATACTACTTTGAATTGAAAAAAGTATGTTGATATTTACAGGAAGGGCATTCTAATTTAAACTCAATTGTTTATACACAGTCATTATTATGCAGTAATAGTCTAAGTCCAGTTTTACCTTAGCCCAAGCATTTCACAGCTGCTAAAAACACACAGGCTAAAAAATTTATATTCATTATAAAATTTCTGGAATTAGAGTGAGCATCATTCTTATATGAAGTAATCATATTTTTTACTTTCTTTTCATTAGCAGATTCGTTTATTCCTTCCTTTCAATGGTTTACTCTATATAATCACAAAAAAATTACATTTTCTTGAATCATTACATTCACTCATCTAAACTTTCTTCTTTTTAAATACTCTTGTCTTTGATATTCGCATGATAAAATAAATCACTAGAAAATAACAAATATTAAAAATAGTTTGGTTAGATGTTTTAATTCAAACACTAACTAAAAAGAACAAACCTGTGGTCGTGTTAAAACAGGACTTTGCAAGCATAAATAAACCCAAATATCTATCCGTCACTCATACAATGAGACTTTTTAGGAGCTAATGGAAACAAAAATTAGAAAAGTTCAATTTATTATGAAAGTAAAAATTTTTTCATTTAGTGTCACACTGAACGAACATCCCAAAATAAAGTACTTTATTTACACTTTTCGCTCTTTAAATGGATGTAGCCCCATTTCAATGATAATTAAAAACTAAACTTTTTCAAGCTTTGTATCATTGCATAGGTAAAAAATTAGGCATTTTTGGAAATGTGAAAATCTATGCAATTTGAAAATGGAAAATCGTAATTTTTTCGAGATTTTGAAGTTCACTTCATAGTTTTATGCAAAATGGTTTTAAATATATTAAAAACTGCACATAGAATCAGAAACGACATCAAACATTTTATCAAATAATAGAAATGAAAATGAAAATAAAAAAAATTGCTTTTAATAGGAAAAACACTGATATGTTTGGATTTTTATATCAAATTCATTGATGGAACTCAAGATTAAAATCATCGAATCAAAATAAAAAAGGTTTATCTCTATTTCATATATGTTTCCCCTTAAAGGGAAGTTATATTCTAATTTAGGAACTTTTAAGTAAGCTTTATAACTTGTAATTATTACCTTGCATACCTTTATAAACAAAGAAAAATCGGATTTCAAACAATATATTTTAAAGAAGTAAACTTAAAATAAGAAGAGCATATAATGAATAATATAGAAGGTGCTCTGAATAATATTTACCTTCATCAGTTACAGTAAAAACGTTCATTAAATGCAATGAATTTTTATATAAAAAACATCAAAATTCTTATGATACTTTAAATTTATTAATACGTGGCTACATATTTCTACTTATCATTGAATGAATTATAATTCAGGGTATAAATAATAAATGAAGGCAAAAGTAGAGAAGGTTTAAATTCAAAGTTAATAGAAAAAAATCTATAAGTTATTTTATAATATTTAAGGCCATATAGATAGTTTATACATTATTATTTATTTATAATTAAACAGCAGGATTATTAAAAGTAATTTTAAATTAAATAATAACTTAAATATTTAAAATATTAAGCACTGTCGTACCAACGTAATATGTTTTGCATCCTTTTAAGTATACGTGATAGTAAAAGAAAAATAGCATTAAACTAAAATTACTTAAAATAATAAACTCTGAAGTATTGGACATCAACTGCTGAAAAAAAACAAATAACGTGCGTAAAGATTTTGAAATATTGCCCTTACTAATAAATTTATGCTATATAATGAAATTTTCTTCTATAGAACAAAAACCTAATCATAGGAAGCTAAAAATGCATTCGAAAGTGATTTTGATGGCTAAATATTTCACTAACATACTGAAGCTGAAAAGATGGGAATTAAAAAATACCCTACATTAGTTTTTCTGTGGCGAGATCATGCACATTTAAATGTTCTATTAAAACAATCAAAATATACATGCAAAAAGTTCTA
This sequence comes from Nephila pilipes, assembly GCA_019974015.1. NCBI lineage: Eukaryota > Metazoa > Arthropoda > Arachnida > Araneae > Nephilidae > Nephila > Nephila pilipes. Next base: position 9,277 of record BMAW01088353.1, read on the forward strand.
TGCAAAGAATAGATTTAGCTACACAAAGTGCTCTTTTTTATAATTATCATTAAATTACGCAATTAAGAAGAATAATTAAAGCAAACGATGAATTATTAAATTGAATATATTTAAGCTACATATAATTAAAATTGAAGCAAACGATTAAAAATTGAAAAGTAATCTGATATTCCAAAACGCCCCACTTAATACAATAGCGCTTTGAGTGGCTCTTATTTTCTACAACCTGTCTTAAGTTGATAAATATCTGCATTTTTTAAACGAGTATTGAAAAAGTGTAAACATTTTAAAATCAATAAAAAACTAACTCGAGGCATAACTTTCTTTAACCTACAGTTTGTATCACATTATTTACTGTGCAATAATCCTGTATACTGTTGTTTTCGATGAGGCCCATCTGTAAAACCAAATCAAGAAATCTTCAAATTTCATAATTATGAGTTGGTTTCATTGAAGGGTCATGTTTCCTATTATCAAATGTTTCTTTATCTAGGTAAATTATGTTTGAAACATACCTATTGTTTTGTTTCAATCAAAACTCAAAACATTTGATCTGTAGATGGCAGTTTGAAAGACAAAATCTTTTATTACAATACCTGGCTTCAACTTTAAATCAAATATTTCCTAAAAATGGTAACGCATTTATCTCTTCTGATCCTTCCATCTCTTTCTCTGAAAGAATTTCTTTTTCTACTTCCTTTTCAGAATTCGGTAATACATCTAAATCAACCTTATTACTATCTTCCAAAAGTTTTATTTTTAATTCTTCCTCAAATTCTGATTCAATATCATCAAATTTCCTTCATCTAAATAATTTATCAATTCTTTTCTCCCTGTGTGCGTGAAAAATATCTGGGGCATTCAAAAATACTGAAGAAAAACAAGGAAAAGGAATTATTCATCTATCACGGACAGAGTTAAATTTTCGAATTGATTTTGTATGTGCTTTCCAAATCGGAACTGGTTGTTCCAATCATAGAGAATATGCAGTCCACCTGATAACGTCGGCGAAAAATATCTTAATTCAACTACGAACAATTAAAGTTCATTCGTAAAATAGATCATAATTTTTTTCTGGAAATAGATAAAGGTGGCGGGGGGGCATGAACTGTCTCGAAAGAGCCTAATATAGCAGTTGTATGGAAGCCGAAGTAAATGAGAAAAAATTGGTATAGTATAAGTAAAATCGATTTGTAAAAGTTAACATTATTAACCCTTTTGGGACGGCACGCTTTGGAGTAGGACGTTACCTGGGGATGGAGGAGAATCGAAGTGAAATGTCACATGGGCTGGGGTTTTGCGTCGCTAAGCCTAAATTTAGAGAAAAAAAATCATAAAAAAAGTTTTCATCTTAATGTTATAATTTTAAGTATAATTTTAGATTACTAATTAAGATTTTATATATTTTAAAATTAGCAATTTTAATTTTTTTTATTTAATTTACAGAAAAATGTATATAAAGTAGTGCTTAGTTTGAGAAGTAGTTTTTAGAAGGATTATTGAAATTATTCCGAAGTTTTGTTGATAAAATACACCAATAAACTTTAAAAGTAATTAAAAAAATACATACAAGGAACACTATTTATAAGAAGCAACAAAACTTAAAGTGAAGACCGAATGTGGAGAAACGCAAAGTCCTGTTTTATCCGTCTCTATAAAAATGTCCGCTTCAGAATCAATAAAAATATTCCTTTCAAATCTTTTAGAAAATTAACCACACATTCATCATTTATTGGCTCGCCCAACCTGTGATTATATTCTTCTGATAAACAAAGGTTTTTCACAATAATACATAGGAGTCAAAACTTTCCAAAATAAAAAAAAAGAAGTGAAAAAAGTACATTCAAAAGCAACGCAAAGTCAAAGAAGAAAGAAATAAAAAAATGCATAGCAAAAAACAATAAAAAAAATTGGGTGAAAAGCAGAAACATGAATGTATATCGTGGAAGTTCAAAGAGCTGAATTCGTTTTGTTTACGTACTCTTTCCTTCTTCCCTACAACAGGAAGGTCTGCGAAATACTGAACTAAGACAGACTATGAGCAAACTGCATATCAAGATCGTGAAACTACTGTTAATTTCAAAAGTAGTGGACATAGGGGCCATCTAGAGATATTTAGAAAACGTTCCACAGTGGAAGGCGAATAGGCATTGCTCGGCCCCCTGAGGTAATTTTCTATTGAAGCGTATTAGGTACGTCCGGTCGTGAAAGACGATCGCGAGTGATGCGTATATGGTTCATTCGTCCCGAAAATCTTGAATACTACTCTTAAATTCAAAGAGCTGAAACAACATTAAGAAATATATATATTATTAATACAGTAAAGATTCAAGCAAAATGAGTAAAACAATAAACATAAGACGTTAAAAAATAACAGAACATAATTTTTTATTAATATTACAATGTCTGACAGAGTATTTAAGATTAACTTTAATGTGTTTAGGAATGCAACTACACTCATGAAAAGATACACAAATATTTCTTTTATTTTACCCCAAACTAAACCACCCTAGTATTAATGAAGAACAGATAAATGATGGATAGAAGAAATGCTGGATGATGGATAAAAGAAATGATAGATGATGGATAGAAGAAATGATAGAAGATGGATAGAAGAAATGATAGATGTTCTTCACTTCTGATTTAAAATAAAAGCTCCATGAGGAGTTTCGTAAAAAACATATTTAGTTAACAAAAATGCTAAATTCTTTTAAAAATTACTATTAAATTATTAACTTAAGTACTGGAGTTAAAGCAAACGATAATATAACGACAGAATCAAAATTTGATCTATTTATCATTCTTTCAGTCATTTTTTAACTTCTTCTTTCATTCAATCATATATTCAATCTCTCACCAAATAGTCCATTTATTACACATTCATTATTACATTAAGATATCTATTCAAGAAACATTTTATTTTGAAAAATGCTCGAGTGATCATTTTGTTATTGGTTAGAGCAATAGCCCCTTAGATGGCTAATAATAAATCTCATGTAATTTCTGTTCTCATCTGATGTACAAAATAATCATAATGTGAGAAACTGGAATATGCAATTCACTTAAATTGATTTATATTTGTCATAAAAAATGGACTTACCAGAAAATAGAAATTGAAAGGTTATAGAAATATTTTAATAGAATGAGAATTCAATCAAATAAATCTCTGCAAATCAATATTATCCTTTAATAAAACATAACTAGATATATTTTATTCTTGATTCCACTCGATAAAAGCAAAGAAATCATGAAATTTTGTTGTTTTTAAGCTTTCCGTTTAATTAAAATACTACCGAGATTCCTTTTCTGATATAGAAAAAAATAGATTAATCTGTATAAGTGGAGGTAAGAAAAAATTGTAGAAACTAAAACAACCCAATAACTCGAGGAAAGTGCATTTTCAAAAGAGAAATTAAATACATTTCAAGAATAAGAATACATATTTGTCAAAAAACCCAAGTAATTTTAAGTTAATTGTAGGATTTATACCGCATATTAAATATCTTAAAGAATGTCAAAAACCAATAAACAATAGAGATTTAAAACGAATCCATCCTTATTTTACGTCTCATAATTCTATTGAAAATCATATATAACCTTCAAAAATTATTCCGTAGCTGTATAGACTGTTGAATCACTTTGAACATCTCCTAGCTATCTTTTCTACACTTGTGTTGTAGAAATACTTGAAAATTATTCATATAATCTCTCCTTCATTTCGTGTAAACTTGAGCTCGACGAAGGTAGTTAATGTGACTTTCTTTAGTACATGAGTACTAATTAGTAGGAAAATTTTCGAAGTCAGTACTTAGAATCAAAAGTAAAAAGCGAGTTCTAATTATTAGAGTCCTGTTCAACATTTCTGTCTTGTACGTTCATCAGTGAATACGTAATGCTCTGTCGTTATAAAGATAAATATTCTCAAAAGCCTATGAATAATTCCTTAAAACAGGTAATGAGAGACATATTTCAATGATTTGACACTGAAATTATTTGTTTTGTTATAGGAGTTTAAATAGAGTTCCAATTTTTCTGTTACCAAAAAAATGTTTTAAGAACAAGTATTTATTATGTTAATTTAAACAACAAACAATGAAATCTCTTAAAGCTATATGTAAAAGAAGTAGTTCTGTATAAAAAAATGTATCAGTATTCAAAGATGTGCATTTGGGTATTTCTTAAATTAGTTTAAATGTTTGTTTCAGGTAAGAATCAAACATTTCAAGAGAATTTCTTGAATAAATGCTGAAAACGTTAATACACCAAGTGACGAGTTCAACCAAGTGACTTATATATAATTTGCAGCGTTTCATTAATAATGGACTCAGCAGATTAAAAACAATTAAAGTTAGATATATTTCCCATCTAATAACCTAAATATTGTATTTTCACTAAAAAATGATAGATTTCTTTTAATTTTATATTTCTATAATTAATGAAGCATATATATTTTAGGACTAAAACTGTGAATATATTTTTATTAAATTGAATATCTGTATAAGAGCTTGGAATTCACATTCAGTTTATGAGTATACCCAAATATTTGTTTTTAGTGTTACAGCAAATGTCTTATTAGTTTCTTTATTATATTTGCTTAAATTTAAACATTTAAAACATATTGGATGATTTTTCTTAATCATTACGCTCACTTATTTTCATATCAAGCTTTAATAATGTAATTACCTTGTTACAACAAGGCTCACAGCATAAAATTGCGAGTAAAAAGAACATGCATTGACATTTGCTACCTATCATTTTATTAAAATAACAAAAAAGCCATCAGAAGTAAAATTTATCCATTGAATCATTGCATTTTTAATGTTTCAGATTTTTCTTAATGACATATACTTTGGAAATAGACATATATACATTAGATGATTCAGAGGGTGAATAGGAGAAAAAAAAATAAGATTGCACAGGGAGAAATGTTTAATGCTTCGTAATGCATAGAAAACTTATTTTGTCATTGTTCATATTATGCTAATACAAATGGACCAAATTCCGATAAAAAATATAAGAAATTCCTGAAAAGAACACTAATATCAAATTAAAGTTTTTAGGTAATATTTGTTTACAAGGGTCTTTATATTGATAACTTACAACATTTTTTTGTAAAATGGGTCTAATACCATTAGTGTACCCATGTCTGTAAGGAGCATTTCATCATTTCTGACTAAGCTTTAAAATGTAACATTTAGAAATATTCTGTGGATGTATTATGTATATCAGATATTGATTATGTGCAAGTAAAAATAAGTTAATATCAAAAGGAAGCGATTTAAGCTTATCAAAGATTGTGAAGAACATAATTTTTTTCAACTCTGTAATTTTGATTTCTTATCGACCCAGTTATTATACACTCACAGATTCTCATACACTATTGAATATATATACACAGTCACTTACATTATAGCACATATACTCTCCCATACATATACACTCACTCATACACATACACATACAGAAAATATGCAATTCACACACTCTGCCACTGATCCACTCACATACTTTTACACATTATATCACATATACACTCACTATTATTTCATATACAATCACACCGATTCAGACTCATGTGCCCAAACATATATGTCGGTATGTATACTCAATTAAACATTTTCTCTCACACATATAAACATATGTAATCTTATTTAAACATAATTAGTATATCATTCCCTTTCACTTTATCACCCACTCTTGTTTACTGATATTCTCACACACTCTCATAAGAATTCATATTCTCTCACAAACGCATACTAGTATGCACTCATACATATATACAAACGTACACACATTAACTCAAACATAAGTTTCCACGTACATATTAGTTGTTCACAGAGGTGTAAAACTCTCTCTCTCTCCCACACACAGACACACACACACATATATATATATATTGGGTTAACTGGAAAGTAATGTTGTTTTTGAGGATATCGATATTGTTAGTCATTCATTTATCAGCGCATTGTCAGCCATTTATCAAAGTCGTCCTTAAGACATTTTCAGTTTAAAGTGACTTATTTACTCTTAAATAATTAAACTTTACTATTTTTTGGCAATTTTAAGTGAAATGGCCAATCAAATACCAAAAGATGTACGTATCGATTTTATTTGATTAATGAGTCTCACAAGTGTAGTAACGCAACCATTGCTAAAAAACATTTCGATGATTGTGCAAACGCATTAGACATTTATAAATACCGTAGGTAGGTTTCTAAATTCAAATCCGGTAACATTGATCTTTCTGATTAGTACCGTTCAGGGAGACCAAAATCTTTAGACGATGACATGCTAAGGGCAGAAGTATAAGCAAATCCGTTTCATATAATCGATTAACAGTCTAACACTCTTAAGTAACCTTAGTCGACTATGCAAAAAAATTTGCAGCACATTGGTAAGGTAAGCAGAGCAGATGTTTTGATACCACATAATCTGTCCGAAGAAATCAGAGCGAACCGATCCACCATAAGCAACTTAATGCTTCATCGTCACAATATAGCAAAGTTTTTTGATCACTTAATCATTGGAGATATGATAACCCAACTGGCCTCTATGATAACCCAAAATGCAAAAGGTAGTAGATCTCTCCAAATTAATCGTCAAAAATATAGTTAAGGCCTTTTTCTATATTTGGTGGGGTATTCATACTGTTCATTTTGAAGTCCTGAAACCTTGGCAAACTGTTAATGAAGTGAACAATTGTATTGAGTAAATCAATCTTTAATTGAAAAGTGTCCAGTGATTATCAACAGAAATGGTGTTATTCTGCAACATGATAATGAAAGATGACAGTGTGAAAGATGAACTCCTAGAAAAAATTTAATTAGTTGAGATGGGAGGTTATTTCCTCAACCACTATACTCTCCCAATAATGCACCATCTGATTTCCATTTACTTCGATCACAACAACATTTTCCAAGGGGCAAAAAATTTTAATATTCGGATGATGTCCTAAATACCATCTCCAGATATTTTGTTTGAAACTCAATTGATTTTTATGGATACGGCATTAATAATTTGAACACTAGATTGCAAAAGAAAGTTTACGACGAGGGCGATTGCGTGATTGATTAAAAATAAAAATTTGATAAATTTCTTACATAGAATCTGAATAATATTATACATCAGATTGAAAATTTCACTCTAAGAGTGATTAATTTCAGTAATTCTATAAATAAATGATGACACGTTCGGCATTTTATGATATTAACTTAATGAATCTCAATTCTGCTTATACAGTGTTAATTCATAAGTCTACTTGTTAGTAGTTTTCAAAAGAAATCATTATAAGACTGCATAAAATAATCATTAATTCATCATAAATAAATATGAAGAAAAATAATTTCCACACTCAGTAGTGTAAATTAGCTCTGTGAGAACAAGAAAAAAAACTTTCCTAGTGTTGGAATGTATTTTTAATGTTAAAAAATGTTCATCTCCCTTTTCAGAATAAAAAGAAAAAGAAAAGCCGAACATGTATCTCGATAAAAAAAAAATAGCACAGATTAAATTAACATATAATGATATTCTAAAAAGATCTTAGTTATGTATCTGTATCTTCAAGAATAACAGTTCAAAACTTTGTTTGTTTTCTTATTTTCCCACATATATTCTTCGCCTAGGATTAAAAGGAAGTTACCCAAGACGGATAAGAGCTACAATTTTAAATAACTATGTTCTAACCACTATATGTGCTTGAATAACCCAGACTTAAAAATGCTATAATTTATGCCGGTACCATTGAATGCATACACGTAAAATAAAAACACAAAAGTTTGTTTTTTATCTTATTGTAAAGGGATTTTTTTTAAAAGAAATATCAATTTTTCTTTCATTGAAGTAAAATACAAATAATGTATTGAATGATAAAAAGTTGAATGTGAAACAAATTAAAACTATACTAATATATTTATTCTCGAAGTATTTTTTAATGTGGATCGATACATTAAAAATACCGTAAAAGTTTATTGATATTGTTACATATTTGATCAACTTTCCTATGTAGGGCAAGTTTATGCTAAGGACAAGATATTTTATTTCAGATAAAACAAAGCTTTTATTCTGAGCAAGGCTCTCAAGCAATTACAATAAATTTACTATTACAGGAAGCACTTTTAATACAAACACATAAATCTACAACAACGCAAGTTCAAAGTCCCCAAATTTAAACAGTTTAAAATTTATTATAAAAATATATATCGTATGAGGAGCATACACTAAATGAAAAACTTATTCACTCATACATATTGTTACGAAAATTTCTTATGGGCGAGAAGGTACAGAGAGTGAAAAATCAAGTTCCAACTCGGAGGATAACGAAAAATGTAGTAGTATTCATAAATATCCAGGACAGCACGGGTATAGCACAATTTGGACAACAACAGATACATAGCACTTCACAATTTAATGACACAGATACAGAACAAAACAGATATTAAGTACAATCACGGTTATTTCAGCAAAGTTAAGGTCACCAGCTTATTGCTCCTCACTGTGGACAGTCACCTCAGTAACATTGCACTTCCAGGGCAGGCTTTGACGATTCTTGGTAGACACATGTTGATTCTTCACAAATTCACTTGACACGCCTCTCTTCAAGTGCAGACAGTGTTAAGTTAATCCCTCGACCGATCTAATCAACAGAATCTCCATAGACAGACTCTCCGTAACAATTAAGTTCGACTCAGGCCGAATCTTTAGCATATTCACTCGGACTCGATTCCACGATCGGTCTACAAAGCAGATTTTTCGGGCAACTGATTCAGTACATAGACGAATTACTTCTCAGACTGGCTCTTCCAACTATAACTCGTGGCGTATTTATACGTTTCCTAGCCAGGCCTGACATCAGAAAGGAAAATTCATGAAAAGTCCGAAACTTTCTTCCCAAATAATTTTTCGTCTATATTCTTGCATCTTCGAAATCTTTTCGTTTCTCTTCAAAGTCTTCAAATCATCAAATGGTCCCCAAATCTGTCGCATAGGTAATGGGGTCATTTCCTAAACTCTCATTTTGCTCACTGGTAACATCTATATGAATCTATCTTTTCCGTTATAAGAGAAGCAATTCAGGGAATAATCAATTCACGTTCGAAACAATATATATATATATATATATATATATATATATATATATATATATACAATAAAACCTTAAACATTATTCTAGAAACTTCACAATCGAGCATCTATTTTTATTACCAAAGTTAGCTACTTGACGAAAATTGGTAATTATATTTTCCTCCAAGTGTTTTTCAGCAAAGTCATCCCAACATGTTCATCCATTGCTGCTGGGTTTACTACGAATATCTCCTTGTCTGAAAATTAGTTTTCTGGCTATAATACTCGTTCTCCAAGGAAGAGTACAAAGTTGTAATTTTTCCTAACAAAACATTAAAAATAAACCAAACATTTTGTGCATACTTATTACTTATACTAACTCTTACCTAATTTTTTTGAGACACTAAAACAAATCCTCTAAGTTTCAGTTGATTGTAGTAATCTTCTAAGTATTAAAAATTAGCTAAAATTTATTATTAACGTCTAAGAACAAGAATATTTTAGTAAAATTTAAATTGTTTTCTAAGTATAGTTTTCAACGTATTAAATATTTTCAACGTTTCCTTGCACTATTTATATCAGCACGGAGAATTGGAAGTATATTTCATTAAAAGGAAGAAAGCGAATGTGTGCGTGAGTGTGTGTAAGTAAGTTTGCAAAATTTTATAGAATAATCTTGTTTGATAATTGTGTAAATTATTCATTACTATGTTACTTTCAAAAATACCAGATTTTTTTTTCATTGAAAAAATGGTTAAATTTGTCTGATTTATTCATAAGAAAAATACGACGATGATTTAATGATTCAAAAATTGTTTCAGAAATAAAACACACGAATAAATTTAAAGAAATATTTTATGACAAACTATTTAAATATATAACTAAGCTTTTAAAATTTAGGACTTCTAAGTTTCTCTGTTATTGCGTGTATTCTCGTATATAATAGGCGATGAAACCAAATAGGCGTAAAAATGCTCTTCGGAAATTTTTAGATGGCTCTAATTAGGTTTCAAATTTATTTTTAGATGGCTCTAATTTTTAGATGAAGATTAAAGAAAAAAATAGAAATTTATTTTTAGATGAAGATTTTTTTTAATTTTTAGATGGCTCTAATTAGGTTTCAAAAAAACCGTGGGTCAAAATAAAGGAGTAAAAAACCGTTCGTACATGATTTATAGTATTACAAAACAAAACTAAAATATTATACGAGAAAACCAAAAAAAAAATATTACAAAACAAATGAAAAACATACTAAAACAAATCATATTTACGATATGCAAGCAAGACTGACATAATACCCAATTTATAAACGAATAATTAAGCAAAATATAACTACATCACAAAAAAAAGTTTTTTTTCAAAAATTTGAAACAAGTCTAATGTAATAAGAAATCAGAGAAAGAATTTAAAAAAATAGCAAAAATGATTTTAATGGCATTCTTTTATTAAAAAAATGAATAAAAATTAAAATCTCATTAAAAAAATACAAAATGTAGTTTAAAAAAAATTAGAGAAACATTTAATAAAGCAAAAAATAATTTATACAAAATTATGATAAAATGATTCAACACTTGATATTTTTTATAATTTAAATTGATTTTTAAAAAGTGAATAGGGCCTTTGCTCAGGAAACAAAAAGTTTTTTTATAATTAAATTTAAAATTTGAAAGACTTCTTAACGAAATTGATATTTATAAGTATACAAATCTCTACAATAAATCTATATGTATTTAAGTTAAAATTGATATCAAAATAGGAACTTTATCAATTTCAAAAAAAAAAAAAATCTTTCTGGTCAAAATTATTATTATTAATCCTATTATATGAGCTATTTTTATATTAGCATCTAAAAAATTTGGTTTCATTAGAATTTATATTACCTAAAATCACATTTAAATGTGAGTATAAACAAATCCAACATAGTGCTGTACCCTAAAATGTAAATAAGTTATTTTATATATATATATATATATATATATATATATATATACATTCTTTATTAATAAGTGACTCACCAAGAAGGAATTGTTTCATAGAGACAAAAATTCTTTGATGGAAAATTATTTACAGAATAAAAAATGATTAAAATTTCAGAAAAATTGAATGATTTATTTCAGTTACATAGTTACAAAGTAACAAGCTCAATAAGGTGTTGACCCATCCCTGGCCTATATGCAAGCTGTCACAAGACATGGCATAGAGTTATAAAGCTCCCTGATGGTCTCTTGTGGTATTTCTTGCCAGATTTGTTCTAATTGTCGGACTAGGTAATCAACGGTCCCTGGTAGTTGTAGTCGTCTTTTATCATATTAATGACGCCACGATTGGACAGAGATCAGGCCATCTCGATGGTCAAGGAAGAGTTTGACAAGCTGTAAGGCAGCTCATAGCAATACGTGTCCCATGTGGTCCGGCATTATCTTGTTGAAAAATGATGTCAGGGTACTGCCAAAGAAATGTTAGAAAAACGGTCTCAGAATGTCGTCGAAGCACCACTGCGATATATGTGTGCCTCTAATGACGACTAAAGGGGTCAGGCTATCAAGGGAAATGAGACCCCAGACTATTACTCCTGATTGATGGTTTGTGTGGCGTACAATAGTGAAAGTAGGATCGGCACGCTGCCCTGGGAGTCTCCCTGCATGTCTTCTATAATCGTCAGGACAAAGTTGGAAAAGGAATTCGTAGCTAAACACTATACGTCCTAAGTCAGCATCATTCTATTCTGATTTATCCGAGCACCATTGTAAACTGGATCGAGAATGTGCAGGTGTGATTGGTAGAAGGCTTACCAGTCAGAGCGACAGTAATTTTCGCTCTATCAGCCGTCTATGAATGGTCATGGTAGACACTCGTTTACCCGTCGAACGTCTGCTGGTTGATAACGATTAATTAGTCACGATTAGTTAACGATAACTGCTGTGGTCCTAGATCGACCGCTACCATCATGACGCTGAAATCTGCTACTGTCCACCCATTCTTGCCAGAATATTCTAATCACTGCAAATCTATTTGATGAGCGATTCTTAAATTTGTCCAACTTGCATTTTTCAATCCAGTGATAAAATTCCTTTTAAACCCTGACAGTTGCTCATCATTAGCTCGAATGCTGTGTCGAGGCATTTTTTCAGTCGTTGAAATGTATCCTAAATAGCAATGCAGCAGAAAATTTGATGATCAGATAGAGAATCACTTTTTATATATACCGGTATAGTGTGCAGTGGCGATGCGCTGCAAATCCCGCTATTCATTGATTGGACACTAAAATTTAACCATTTGCATATTCGGGCCAAATGCTTTTGCATACGAAATTTCATTACAATCAATTTTCTCTTGGTTCTTTAGTTTGTTTTTTATGGTATATATATATATATATATATAACCTTTTTTTTTAAAATAAGTATACCATTTTAATTTTATAAGAAATCGCAAAAAAAATATTAATTCGTATTTACATTTATTTTCATTGAACATTTCGCAAATATTTCTTTCCTATTGCAAACATTTCAGAAGGCCTTTTCGACAACAAATCCATCGTCCCATCTAACATACACCATGTATGAAATTACTTTAATAATAATTGTGTCATCAAGTCACAAGACTAACATACCATTTCACAAACACATCATGTATTAAAGATTTAGTTCTGGGTTTACCAATATCTGAGAATAACTTGAAAATACTTTTTTATTCAATGAAATTGAATTTTAGGTAAATATTAAAGTTTTTCCGGTTTGATAAAATACTAACTGCATGTGCAACACTATACTTGGAAAGATTTTTTTCACGTGCACTCATTCGTTTGAAGACAAAGAAAAATGTACGATTTGCTTTTTACGCCTACTCTATTTTTTGGCTGTAGCTTAAAACGATTTGGTACTATCGGGTCTTTGGCGAAATTCTCCAATTTTATCTATTCTTATCTGGAACTTTAAGAAGATTGTTAAATTCTCAAATCCATTATCTTTATTTTATTTCTCTCTTCGAAAAGATTTCTACAGTTAGGACTTTCTTTCTCTTTTGGTCTTTATTTTTGTGACTAAAATACCAGTTATAAAAATTATGTTCTAAGCTATAAAAATATATTTATTGTATTTATTGATGTATTTTATGTATATTTTAATGAGAAATATTTTAAACTGACTTCCAGTTTCACATAAAAGAGCCAGACATCAAATAAAAGGTATAAACTTCTTAAATTTTATTCTGTTTTTAACTTATCCAGTTGTAAGAAAAAACATTCCTGTCTTTTACCCTTCTTTCTATATTTTATTATTATATATCCTTAAGCAATGAGCCCTTATGTTAGAAATATTACACCATACCATTTTATAAAAGAAAAAGAAGCAATTGAAATGAATATTTAAAGTTACAATTGATTTTTCCCTAGGAATAAACTAACATATTATAAAAATGCAAAACTTAAAATTTTTAAATTACATTGTTTTTGAAGCATGCCCTAAACTGAGGTATATTTCTCCCAGGCAATTTCACAATTGAGGAATTCAGAATAAAAAAATGATTTATCCTTCTTTCTATGTTTTATTATTATTATATATCCTCAAGTAATGAGCTGTCCTGTTAAAATGACTCACTACAACAAAAGTAAAATAGTTAAATAAAAGGATTATGTTAATTTAAAATTAATTTTAACCAAGGAATACAAGTAAAACATTTTAAAAAAATGCAAAATTTATGGATTCTAAATACGTTCGTTAAGGGATTTGAAGAATTACGGAACAAAACTATATTGTTTTGGAAGCATGCCCTATTTTAAAGTATTTTTCTCCGATATAGTTCCACAACAAAGCGAATCAGAAAAAAAAGTCTTAGTTAATAGAATGAGTTTTTAATTCATGATAATAAAGGGCCCCTCACGCCTTTTGAATGTAATAAAATTAAGATTAAGGTGGTCAATAATGCTTATAGTATTAAATTACGACACCCAAGCTTTTCTCTCCAAATAAAAGAAAGAAAAAATTCTGAAATCCCAGAAAAGCCGATTAAAATGACCCTAGTAACTCAAGAACTCTTAATTAACAATTCATGAATGGATTGAAGGGAAAAAAATGTACCTCTTCATTCAAACTGATGCAATAAAAAAAACGAAGAACCTTTTCAATGGGATGATTCTCGCATAACAAAAAAATCCTGCCTTTTCTTCTGAGCAAATAATTTAAGAAAAAAGTTGCGTAACAGAAAGAGCAACCATTAAATTCAAAATTAGTTGTATACAGACAAAAATATTCATGCATAGTGTACACTTAAAGTTGTTTAGAAACCTTAGCTTGTTTTAAATCATTTTGTGTGCAAAATAAAAAACAAATAGAATGATTTCTGAAAGTACGCAATTTGTATGATATAGTGTTAGAAATATTAGATTGTCACGTTCAAGCTTAATTCGATTTGATAATGACAACACTGAACAATTTTGCAAATTTACACATAAACATGTTTAGCTGTTTAATTCTTTTTAATATTCAGACATTATAATATATTACAAAATAGACGAGTTTTGTATTAAGGTAAACAAAGATATACTGACATGATTTCAATTCTATTTTTACACATATAATGAAAATTTTTTAGGGTTGATTTCATCAATTGACTGAAGTAGAAAAGTGAGTCTTAAGTATCGTAGTACAGCCATTAATATGCAGAAATAATCATTTCTTATGTTGATCCCATTTGTCGGCTACTTGGAGGCTAGAGATGTATTTGTGTGTTTGTTGAAAAGTGATTTTTCAATATTCTCCACACAATTAATTGCTCATAATCTATGTATCATTTGTACCATATGCGTAGGGTACTTTTTATTAATTTGATGAAAAGTTGATAAAGTGTTTCCTAGTTCGAAATCCATTTATTCTGTAATGTTGATATTTCAAATAAATTTATCTTTCAGAATAATTTTTCCTTTCCTCAACTAATGAAATGTTTTTCAGTTAGCAATGTAAGAGCAGTACAATTTAATATTTCTGTTTATTTTAAGCAATAAATTTAAAAACATTCATTTTAGTATATATATATATAAATGATTTATCAAATTTAATTCAGGAATTCTACATGGTTACTTCTTTTCAAAGCAAATGTCGCATAATTTGATACAAAATTGACCAATCTCGTTTAATATGCTAAATGAACATTTTTTTTCTTTATGTATGACCCTAAATAATAACACTCATGGTTAAAAATACTTCAGGAAATTCCTTCTTTGTTATTCATACTCTGAATGAAACTAGTTGACCCATTTGTATCATTTATATCGTTAGAACTCTCACAGATATTAATTAAAATGTTATGTTTCATGTATTCCTTATGTATACTAATCGTAAAAAAAGTTACTCCCAGAAGGATGTGAGGTTGTGGCTTTAAGCTATTTGAAATTTTCTCTTCACTAACCTCATAGGCTTCATAAAAATTCGATTTGCATAAAACTACTGTTGCTTCACAACCAAAATAATCAGTGGTCAGGTCAACTAGATAATGATGTAAATAAAATGAAGTGAGTTATAGGTAATTGTATATAAATTACATAGAAATAAAGAAAGACCGAGGATGAGGACTTGCTGATTGAGATTTATAATTTGGAGAATTACATTTTGTAGTTTGTTTTGATTTTTTGCTTGACTCTAATTGCTTTTTATGAAGATATTTTGCGCATAAGCATGTTTCATCTCATTAATGTATTTTTTTCATAACTCAGTGATATTTCTGACAAATAATAGTCACTATCAAAACAAGTACTGGGTATTACGATTTCTTACTAGTAATTTTTGTATTTAGTATAGTTAGTTTAGTAAAAAAAACAAAACAAATAATTCTTGTTTCAGAAAGAAGAGCTAAAATTGGTTGCCAAATGTTTTTGTTTTATGATTCGGATTTTACTTGCACTGTTGCTGACATATATTTCAAAGACGCAGAAGGACTATCCTATATTTTAAGGAAGTTTATTCAATTAAATTTTAAAACAATTAAAGGCAATTATTTTCACGAAATTTTTTTTTTAAGAGCAATACATTAGTATAAGTGCGTGACTTATGTGTAAGTACAAATGACAAAGAGGAAGAAATCATTACATATCATAATTCAATAATTGAGTTGATTTGTACTGATTTGGCAATTTTCTTGTTGTGATACAAAATATTTAGAAAAATTATTTATTAACAGCCAAACCTACGTGTTAAAAATTATTAACTTTTAATATTGTATAAATATCCAAAGTGTGTGTGTGTGTGTGAATGACATAATATGATTGTTAAAATATTTTTATTGTTATAAATCCCAAGTATAATTTTAAAAAAAAAATTGAGAAATGTATAAAAAGTCACTTTTGAAGATTATGTGATTATAAATTATAAATTATAATATGTAGTTGTCTGTATTTATTTACGTAATTTTTACGTCTGTTGGAGAATTTTAATTCCATATTCAAGAAAAGGATATTCATGTTTTATCAGTGTTATGTCCATTGTGAAATCTAGATTCTTTTGAAGTAAGAATTTGAAATAAATATTGTTCAAAGAAATCTGTAATCTGTATAGAGTTAAAACAAAACGTATAAATTATAGTTTTTGAATTTTTAATACCAAACTGGAGAAATAACTTTAGAAATATTGAAGTATTTTATTACTTTTCTACCATTTTTAATGCACATCATAATTATACTATCTCAGTACACTATATAAACTGTATTTTTACCTCTAACTCCAATGTTAAAGTTTACTATACTGACATATTTCAATCGATGTAATAATAGAGATGATAAAAGACGAAAATGTATTCTTAATATAATACTTATATTCAGTAAATAAAATAAACAATTGAGAAACCTGTATTAATAAATGTAAATATCATGAATAACACCTAAGAAACAAAATAAATACTAAATATTTAGATCTACTTACTTTTGGATGCAGGAAAAAAAGATTTTGAGAGATAAATTTCTTGGTTAAATTCTTCACTTCAATTCATTCTTTACATTGGGAACTAAAAAAATATTTCTATAAAATTCTAACTTTGTTAAATTTATTATATTTTTTTCTAAATTGTGTTTTATTCTACCATCATTTTTTTCTTTTTCTTCGTCTTTCAATTTCTCTGATAGGAACTGAAATCAAATTTTAAATACCAAGCCATTTTAAGTAATTTATTAAATTTTTTAGAATTAACCCTTTCGGGACGAACGTACCGTATACACATCTTTCTTGATCGTCGTTCACGGCAGCACGTATCAAATATGTATAACTATTAAATAATCTCAGGGACCGCGCGCGAATGATGCGTATTCGCATTCTAAGGTGGAACGTTTTCTAAAATTCTGAAATCAGCCCCTTGTGTCCATTGCTTTTCAATTAGACAGAGTCTTAGAATCCTGACTTTCAATTAGTTCACATTTTAATTTCTTTTATATTTGGAGTTTTATCGTCAGTACTGTTGCTCTTTGTGTTGCTTTCGGATTATGTTTCGCTTACTTCCCTTTTTATTTCGGAAATCCTTGACTCCTGATTAATTGCGAGAAAGCGTTGTTTATGATAAGATTATTAATTTTTTAAAAGTGTTGGTAGGAATATTTCTAGTGAATCTGCTGCGAAACAGGACTATGTGTTTATCGGCGCTTCAAAAATTACTGCATTCTAACTTCACTTCATATTTTATTTCTTGTAAACAGTCTTTCTTGTATATTTTTTGAAAATTTTAAAGTTTATTGATGTATTTTGTCCACAAAACTTCGGAATACTTTCAATGGCGCTTCTGAAAATTATTTAATTTAAGCACTTCTTTATTTAAAGAAAAAGATTATTAGAAATAATAATTTCAAAATATATAAAAGCTTAAGTAATAATCTAAAATTTTGTCAAAAATTATAACTTCCGGAAAGTTTCTTTTGTGTATGTGTGTTTGAATTTTTTTTTCAAGGTTAGGCTTAGCGACGCAAAACTCTCCGGCCTTTGCGACAGTTACATCCGTTTCCCCTCCGTCCTGAAATAACGTCCTACGCGAAGACGCGCTTTCCCGAAAGGGTTAACACGGTATCTTAATTTTTTTTTTTACAAAAACAATTTTAAAAAGATGTGCCTGTTTCCGGTGTGTCAGACATTCAATAATAAAGTCTTATCGTTTTGGTAATTAGTTTTCCTTTTAAAATTGTCTTTATCTCTCTTTTTTAAGGAAAATCAGCGATAGATGAATAAATATATATATTATTTTATCAGAAAATATAACAGCTTGTAAGAAAGGCATATAAGATGCACCTGATAATTTTTCAAATACGCTTGTTAAATTTAGCTCTTGATGTAAAAAAATATATTAAAAATAATCCACAATCTCTTTCTTTCGCATTTTCCTTACAGAGTATAATATTACATATATGTATAAGTATATATTTTTCAGATTACTTGTTACTACGTGTGGAGTATTATTTCTGATCATTATATAATACATTTTTTTTTAGATTTCAGACATCGGATGTGTCTTTGGGATGTATATATTTGAATTATTTCTTATATGTCATTCCTTAAAATAGATTTGATTATTTAATAATTACTTACAATATTTTTTGTTATATTAATTACGTAAGATCTCTGTAAGAATAATGTTCAAATTATAGACATCATGATGAAAACTCACCTGAATTGTTACATCACGAAGTAAGATAATTAAGCAATACTCTTAATTATATCTCTTACACAATTGAGTATTTATTTCCTGCGATGGAAAGTACTGTAAGATGAAGGTATTTTTAAAAGTCTTAAAAGTTCATCAGTATTAAAATTGAAAGTATTTTATTAGATCAGGAACAGGCTTTTGATTATCATAACGTAGTTAGTGTTTTTGTCCGAAATGATATTTTTTTTTATTTTAAAACATGTGAAATTACTTATATGAAGAAACATCCAAAATTTCAATTGAGTTTGGTTGGTAAGCAGAATATTCTTTCCGGATAATTCTTGTTAATCAATTCCCTGATGACAAGTGTACATGTAGTTAGTTTCAACTGAACTCGATGATATGCACATGGTGGTCTGGAATGTTCGGCACACTGCAATATTGTACCTCTTTCTCAAACAGAAAATAGAACTTCTAACACATAAGACAATTACTGTTGGATACAGTTCGTGGGCTAGATGTTTGACGACACCATGCATTCTGATCCTCAATTTTCTGCCGCCGTTTAATTTATTAATAAACCAGATTTATATCACAAGACATGTTTAACATACGTATGCACATATGTGGGCGATGGATATTCCACAAGTCAGTATGCCTCGGAAAACTCAACAATGATCGAATGCCACGTATGTGCTGAAATCCTCGGTGATTATATCTTAGGAATGTCCTCGCTTCCCCAATGCATGAATGGAGAAACGTATCTGGTTTAATTGCTACAGGCCATCCCTGAATTTCTACAAAAGTTCCTCTGACACTTGAAGAAATGCAAGTTGTTCAGGCACCATGAAGCCTCTGCACTTTTTGACCGTTTAACTATAATACCTCGCGTGATATCACAGATGCAGGTAGTGATTTTGATAAATGAAAATGAAGCAAAATCACTATGAGTGTGAAAACAAGAGAAGCTTCATATGTATAGTATCATTTAATAAATTTGATACGTTGCGCTGTTGTTTATTTTTTCAAAAAAAAAATTACAAATCTGGACTTTTAAGAATCTGTTAACAAGCAAAAATGTATTTGACATCTGAATCTGAAAAAAATATTTTAGAATATTAATATAAATTTCAGATTTTTCATTTTCGGAAAGAATCTCCAAGCATATCTGGATGAATGAACATATATAATAAAAAGATATTTTTTGAAGAGTTATAAAAATTAAATCTTCTAACCGTTTCCACAAAAAGGCGTTCGACAAATAGATTTTCGGGGAGTAGTCTGTAAGATACCAAATCTTTTTGACGTTTCTTTTAATTTATTTTACAATTATGACAATGTTTAATAAAATTAGTGATATCTTAAAAAATGTGAGGCTAATAATATTGAGGAGTAATTAAGTGTATCAATTTCGCTGCACCTTTAAATGTCCAAAATATTCATGAGCATTTTGTTTAAGTTTTCTACTGAGCGAAAAAGATACAACAATTTTAAACACAATTTCTTTTTAAGCACAAATACATTTCATAAATATTTTATTTGACTTCATATTCAAATATTTTTAGTTTTAAAAAAAATATTTAAGTAAGAGATACTTAATTTTCATTTTTACATTTTTTCGCCTAGCGAGAGCAGCATAATCTGTATTCAGTACGATTTTTTTTCCACGCAAATAATGATAAAATTTATCAAGGGCATCTACAATACACAAACATTCTAATTATGTAATACGTGTATACAAATTTTGTTAATATTTTCCTAATGCTCTTGTAAGATATAACACTGGATGTAATTTGCCAGATCTTTCGGGCTGTTTCAAAACAGCTCCAGTGGCTAATTGAGAAAAACCACAAAATACATAAAAATGCAATTCAGAATCATACAATTGCAACACAGGTTTTATTATTAATTTAGTTTTCAACAATTTAAAATTCTTTTGTCATTTATCAATTCATATCCCTTTTTTATCTTTTTTAAGAAGATTGTTTCAAAGATCTTTAATTTGAGCATGATAATCAATAAACTTATTATAAGAATTTACTAAACAATGAAATCTTGAAGTTATTTTACACATTTTCATGGTTATAATTTTTTGGTGCTTTAATATTATGGTTACTGGACAGAGGTTTCCTTCTCTAACCTCGTAACCCAAGAAATTAATTTTATCTTTTGCGAAAACAATTTAGAAAATTTTTATTTAAAGTTTTCTGTTTGGGACATAAGAAATATTTGCTTTAGATGATCATGGTGTTCTTCTAAAGGATTAGAGAATACCACTATGTCATCAAAATAACGACATGCAAATTTTGAAAATTTATGTTTGTTTAGAATATGGAGAATTGTGCTATTAAATCTATTAAATATTGCTGGTGCATTTTTAAAGATAAAAGGTAAAATTTGGAATTCAAGTAAACTTTCATAGGTTCATAAAATTAAGTTTATGTTTGTCTACCTCATGAAGATGTATGAACCAGTAACCAGGTGCAAGGTCCAGTGTTGGGAAAATCTTAGTATAGGTTAATTTGTCCAATAAAGTATCAGTGCTTCGTAAAGGTTAAGCATCAGTCTCGCACTGAGAATTATATTTGCTATAATCAATGCAAAAACTATTTTCTCTATTTTCATCTCTTTTATAAGCTAAAGTTACAGGAGAGAAATAATTATTTTTAGATTCTTTAAGTAATTCAGCTTTCAATAAATTCTTTGTTTGCTAATTAATTTCTTCTTCAGCAGTGAATGATGCTGTATAATCTTTTTGAAATATTTGTAAGTCAGTGGTCATTACAATTATGAAGGTTCTATTCTAATTCGGCGAACCTCATATTTATAATTTGCAAAAATATGTGAATATTCAAATACGAGAGACAACACAAAAATATATATTTCTTTTTACTATCAAAGACAGAAAAATGTCTTCTAAGGTACAGACTAAACTATTTTGAGTATCTATTGTATTCTTTGTTCCTTCTATATGTAAAGACAATTGTTGTTCCTTTTTGGTTCGCTAATTTGTAATACTTTTTTCATTTTGTATTTTTCGACATTCACTGCAATCAATAATTAAAATAAAAAGGTTGCAATCTGACAGTCACAAGATGATATACGATAATTGATTGTTAATGATATATCATTTTGTTTTTCTCTTTTAATTGAATAATTGTTGCACATTTGTCTAAGTTGAATTTTGCCCCGGGCTTGATTTACTTTGATAAGTCTATTCTTTTCTTGTGTTAAATGAAAAATTGTTGACAATAGGAGTTCGAATGGATCCTTAACCAACAACAACATTGACATTGTCACATGAAATATGTAAATATCCCACGTTAGCTAGAATTACGGAAGTTAGAGTATAAGAATTAGTCGAAAGGTGCCCGGATATTATTAACTCTCATTGTATTGAGCAATGGGCTTCATTAGAGCTATTTTGAATTTTTATGAGATTTTATTCAGAGATAATATTGTTTCTAGTCCACTGGGAATCAATGTTAGACATTTGTGAGTTACTCATAAGTGGAGTAGCTTCAGAGGTCTAATTTAGAGTTCAATAATATGCAGTCTTCTATAAATTCCACAGAAGAAAGTGGTAAGATTTGCTTAAAATGAGAAGGCAAATTTATATATTTTTCTTCATTTTAATTTTGTTTCTTTTGTGTTTTGATCTACACTCTGAAATTCCGCTTCTTTTTTTAAATCGGTATTATCATAAGACGTGATTCTAAATTATTGCTTGATTTTTAACTCTTTTATGTAGCAGTGTTAGATTAAATTTGTTCATTTCACAATCAGGCGTAAACGATCATCAGTAAAAATTCGTTCCTGTACGTTGTTCGGAATAGAATTATCAATTTTATCATTAGGACTTTATTTTGGAAGTATTAATATGTTGTGAGCTAAAAGTTTAACATTTTGAATAGGGTCTAAGGATGATCATTTGAACCGAATTTCCTCATAGTAGTAATTCATTGAATTACTTGCTGCTCGACTCAAAGAAATTAATATCATCTGAAAAAATTTGACTCTGTCTGTCAAATGGAAAACTTCAAAGACAAAATCTTTGTGATAATCATCACTTCTCCTCTAAAATCATTTCCAAATTAATCATCAATCTTTTCCAGCTCTTCCACGTAACGTGGCTCAGATAGACGAATCATTTTCCTTCGATCTAACTTCAGAGTCCTTAGTAAAACTTCCAAAAATTGTAAAACTGAAAGGGAGGTGCGGTCCCATAGCGTCACATGCTACTCTTGAAGAATGTTATGCAATTTAAACCGGATATACAGGCCAATATATTGTGATTAGAAGGGGTGTGAAAGATCACAAAACAGGATGCTGTACAAAGTATCATTCTATTGGACTAAACAAGGTATAAGTCACAATTTGAGTGGACTGTTGAGACTATATGTCTGTTATAGATGTACATATATACAAAAATTTATCAAAATACTTCAATATTTTTAAAAATAAATAATAGAAGTAACTAGTAGCATTGGAAAGCCTTCTTACATTGCAAGCTATTTTTATACAACTAAGAACGTTTTTTTAAATTTCTAAAATCCTGTATTCAACATTCACAAACATAAAATCGGTGTCTTAACATTAAAGTGATGAAAACTAAAAAAAAAATGAATAAAATATAAATTATGATTGAAAATATGTAAATGGATGCTTATATAATTAAATAGGATCTGTCGTTATTTTAAAGTTTTTATATGTTTTACCGTTTGTTTCACACTAGTTAAGAAATCTAGTAATTAATTGTTCAATTTCTATTAGAATTGAATGAATAAATAACTGTGTATATTATTCGTAGGATTTTCATTTCTGTAAACAAATAAAAGTTTGTCTTCTTACATTTTTTAATCATAAGGGTTTCTGATTCTGCAAAAATGAGAACAATATAAGCTAAGTAATTTTAACTTGAAAAATCTGGTCTGGAACTTAAAATGCTTAAGATTTCCCTTCTAACATTACTACTAATTCTCCCAAATTCTTAATCTTTCTCTCAATTTTTTTTCTCTCTTTTAAGCACTTTTGGCAAAAGGGAAAAAAATACAATTTTCCAGCATTTCCGAACAAATATATAAATTAATTATAAGAGATAGCTTTTAATATTAAGACATTATTTACTGATTATGAAAAAAGCCGTACAATAAGCAATGTGTATACTTTTCAAATGAAAAAAAAGTTTTCAAAATACACCTATGATACATATCTATTTCTTTCACAACCTCTTTAATATCATTTAATTTTTCTTTCATTTTATAAGTTAATTTCAATTTTATTATTTTTGAAGGAAAATAAATAAATAAAAATATTACAATCAGAAACCAGAATCACTAAACCCGGATTCAGTGCAATTCTTATGAGGATACACGAACATTGTATGATAGGCACAGGGATCATAACAGACTTTGTTACAAACAATTTATTTTAATAACAGACATCAGCTTCCCGCGCTTCCAGCTTCCATCAGTAATAGCGTTTCACACCCAACCCATTTATCGTTCCAAACAAAACAAGGAAATTTCCAACGTGCTACAGAATACTGGGCTGATGGCATGGGAGTAGCGTAAGAAATAATTATTTTACACATAATACTTATTAATAAAGACATGACAGAAATTGATCATAATACAAAAATGAAACAAACAAAACAACAGTTAATAATAAATATATAATTGATTTAACTATAAGATAAATATATATAGAGGTTGTTGGTGTGTGACATGAAAATATTATTATCTTACGCAAAATACATATGAATGAAAATAAAGAGAATTTGAAAATAAACATATATGAAAAGCAGATAATAATACTAATTGGTTCTAACATACTCTCACCCTATCAAGAATATTTCATGTAATAACCCTATTGGTTTGGTGGTATATTTTTCTATACCACATATTTAGAGCGTTAAAAATCTTGGTAAAGTGCGCTTTTTTCCCACACATTTATCATCACATGGTAGCTTATAATTTATTTCCTTAAACTAGATGGCAGAACTATGCAGAATTATTATTAAAATTATTGCTTTTATTCTAATCAATGTTCCTAACAAGTGGTTGCTTATGCCTCACAGAAATCTTACTGAAATGATTTGAAAACTTTAAATTCATGAGCTACCCAATCTTCATAATTGAAACCTTACGTAAAGAAGGTTGAGTAACTACTAATTACTCAAAACAAGATATATAAAGTATTGGTTTCATACTCTAAATTAAGTGGTATCATAATTATACCACCGCTTCTATAGAACACACAGGGGATTAGTGAGCAACTGATGGCAGCACTGAAAAATTTGATTCATGCTGATATGAGACGGTTGGCTTTATTTAAGTGAAAAATAGAAATCCTAAATATATTTTCGAGTTCCAGTGTGGTAAGAATCAGAATTATTCTCCTAAGAAAAGAAATTTAAAATAGGAATAGAAATTTATCCTTGTGATGCATGCCCTCCAAAAAAAAAAACCCGAAGGGGTAAAAAATGATATCTGAAACCTAAACTATTGGAAAAAAGAAAAATTGATCGACAGCCATTCAAGGCATCTAAGACAGAACTGGCTGGAGACAATATATTAGAGACTGGTGGTCTTTGATAGACATGAGACTTGTTAACGATCATGGATATAAAGTGTTAGTATGAAATAAAATAGATGATAAGCTACCGGCAAAAGAGGGCGGGAATAGGAACTCATTGCCTTTAGCGGTAGCTTCCTCAAAGGGTTTATGTAAACTGATATATAAATCATTGACAAATGGTATTATAAAAGGAACAATACAAAGAGGTAACAGAAATATCCGCTTTGTAAGAAAAACAGAGTCGTAGGCGTTTGGAAGACAACATCTTGTAAATAATTCAGAGTAAGGAGGCTGGACATTTTTTTTTTTTTTTTTTTTTCGTTTCATTGCTTGACACGTCTGTTCATTACAAGAGGGAACGTATGTTCTGAGTAGGTTTAATTATCATTATCAGATAGTTTTTGAACATATAGAGACCATACAACGAACAGAATTTTAGGTTTATCTAGAGATAATTTAATTAATGTTTTCGTTTAATTCTAGTGACTGTTTCAGAATTTGTATAATACTTTGCATAATTATTTCAGAAAAACTCAAATTTTATTTTAAATAGCTTTATAATCTATTTTTAAATAATTTTTAAATATATATATTCTAAAATATTTCTTTAAAAAAAGGCCTTTAAGGGGACTTTCGATTGAAAAAAAACTTGCTTTGTTTGAAGAGCTCTTTTCTGATGGATCGGAGTTATCTTCATAAACAAGTGGGGATGAAAATTTCACTAAAATAATATAATTTGTTATGAAAGTATTTATTATTTCTTCGAAAGAATTCGAACAGCGAGTGTGCAAATAATATGTCTTTGAGGGGCGGTGGTATATTGCATATACCGAGTTTTAACAATCGGGAAATAAATAAAAATTAATTTCATCGTTTGATATTGTGTTCTTTTAACATTATTAATGCATATCAGATGAATTTTTGCAAACACTTAATGCTTTTATATATCGACCCTCAAAGAGATAAAAGTAAAGGAATCAGTTTCACAATGGGTTTCTTTTAAGTAATCATTTTTTGGGGTAAATCTCCCGATAATTGATTATTATATATTGCCTTAATGACACGCAATACAATCATGCAGAATTTTTGGAATAAGATTTCTTGCCTTTAACAATCCAATAATTTTGTTTCCAAATGTTTGCTAATAAACTTGTTCTAGATCTTGGAAGATGCATAATATGAAACTGTTTAACAATCAGTTGAAATAGTTTATATGTACTAGATATTATTACTGAGTGCTTAACTTTAACACTTGGCTTAGAGCCCAGGAGAGGATCTCCCACTTGTCAAATACCTTTCTCTTCTAGAAAAATCAATGCAATGAAGCAATAGAACTTTTTGCTGTAACAAATTTACCATTGTTAATTATTTCTATATCTGACCTGAAAACACAAATATTGAACATAAATTAATATTATAACAATTTGGAAAGCTCTTTATCTTTCTTTTGTGCTTAAAAATAGTAACACGATTTTAATGGCAACATTATCCACAGAAGTGACAATCTGTAAATGAAAAGGACTCTTAAACAATAAAAAAAATATATTTACAATTTTAGATAGAGGCATTTTCAAATAAATAATTGTGCACAACGTTTGTAATAACAGTAGAGGTATTGAAAAAAAAGATTTTGGTTCTAATTAATTAAAGGCCTTTTAATCAAACTTGAATCTGGTGGTAAATCTGAATCAAATTTAAATTCTTTCCAATAAAGCAATGGTTCTCTCTGGTGCGCTTCCTTTTCTCGGAGCTGCAACAGAAGTAATTGAGATACTCGATTCAATACCAAATTGTGTTAATCTCGGATGGAGTCTAAAAGGTGCATCTGCAATATGTATACTACCGCGAGATACACTGGCACTAGATAAAGATGGTAACCATCCACAGGCACAGACCCTTTAGAAAAGATCTGTTGAGCAGACATGTCAGTTGCCTTGTGTGAAGAATACAGTCCAATCACCCTTGGATTCTAATACTAAAGAGTAATTTTAGGGATAGTAAGTATAGAAGCAGATTCAATGTTCATTCTATTCTCATCTTCGGAAGAATCAAGAATTTGAATATGATACCAACGTTTAACAGCCATCATTATTCGTAGGGTCTAAAGCATCAGTCACAACATTGAATTACAATTTTAAATTTATAACATTTGATTAATTTATGAGAATTGTTATCATGAATACATTAACTTTATTTCTTAAAAATAACATATTCGTTAAAGTAGAATCTTCAAAAACATTCAAATCGAGGCAGTTAAAATAATAGAACTGGCATTAGCCTTACTTGGACTTTCAATATTATTAAGTACTTCCAATGATATCTAGAATTTATGAATTCAAGAAATGAATCTGATGGTGGATATTTTTCATCTGTTGTCTTCTGATCCCACAGCTGAAGTGTCTCAGAATCAAGTTTTTGTAAAAGCAGATAAATTAGTCAAACGTCTCTAGATAAAGTTGCTTCTGCGAGTGACTTTAAACAACAAATCATCTTTTCCGAAATGTCAGCTAACTGTCTTAAAGAAACACAATTTGCATGAGATATAGAGAGCTTATCGAGGAATGTTAGATTAATAATGTAACAATTTGATTTATTCTATCATACCGAATCAATAATTTGTTTCATGCATCTTCATTATGTTGATTCAGAAATAGGAATATGTGTTACAGTAGATACAAGCTCTTTCACCAAAAGACCTTTAAAATACTGAAATTTCTGAGCATTTGCGAGTGATGTATTGTTGTACACAATAGGATCAAATAATGTAAGGCTCATGAATTTGTGGTGTAGTGCTTAAGAAGAAGATAAATTGTAAATATCTTTGACGAATTGAAAGACGGATACTTTTGTGGATCATTTGTGGATATCGTACCTAATGTTATTAGTTTACTTATGCAATTTTTGGTTTCCCTCTAAACATTGTTATTCTTCTAATTTTATCCTGAGGGAAAATCTCTTTGCTTCTTCCATCTCTGATCATGATTGTGTTCAGCCTCCAGCTGATATATCTCATCCCTTAAAGAAAAACGTTATCAATATTATCTAATTTTGCAACAATATCACGGAAGATTTTCCTATTACTTGATATACTGACGACAGCGAAATTAATGGTAGAGTTAGCTTTGCTTTTGTGGTTTTCACAAAAGGCATCGAAACCGAGTACTTCCATTATAGAATCCGAGATGAATGTATGGTGTTTGTAGCTGAACTTTTATGTTTAAACTTCGCCATCAAATGGATCGCTGAACTAAAGATTGCCGTAACAAACTTTCTTATTTTTACTGATTCCCTTTCATCATTGGAGACATTAAAATGTATTTCTTTCAATAATTACATAACCTTAGAGATACAAAGTCAACTTAAAATTCTAAAAGTTAAAAGTGTCTTGGTTGCCTTTTCATTTGTTTGTGACACACAGGTATTTTCGGAATCGAGCGAGCCGATTTTCTTTCAAAGACTCCCACTGAGCGTGAAATTGACATTGCTGTAAATATTCCTAAGTTCTTATATGAGAAGGTCATGAGAGAATGTATAGTGGAGTCATGGAACCAACAATGCATCAAAGGAACTGTAATAAAGAGATTTCCTCCTTCCATTAAATTAAGATTGTCATGCCATCATTTTTCACCAATTACAAAATTACCTAATTCCTCACTAGTCATGGAAACCTTGAAAGTTACCTTGGCAGATTAAATTAGGATTCAGCAACTTCCTAAGATCTCAGCTTTGTTGACGAGGAAAATGTGGAACATGTGATTCTTGAATGCTCTAAACTCGTCAGGGAAAGAAAAGGCCCTAAATTTATCACTTAAAAGCATCAACATCAATTGGCCTCCTCATTTCACCAGCCTGTATTTAAAGAAATACATTTGGCTATTTTGTAAATTCATGTACTTTTTTCTCTTAATTTTTTCCTTTTGTTATTTTTCTTTTGTAATGTGTTTTCTTAGTTACTTCTGTAAGCTCCATGAGATACTTTATAGTACACGGGGGTTTGTTAATGTTCTCAAGGAAGAAAAATCAAAATATTTGTCTTCGAATTCTTTGATTTTCGAAAGTTCTTGTCCTCCCGAGGGCATGGTGTGGATGTTAGGAGAGGTGGGTGCCAGCTCAGGTATCGTCCTCGTCAATTGACCGTGGTTCAAAATTGGAGGTTCGTCGCCAATAGCCCTCGAGATGCTTCTAGTGCGATGCTATTAAAAAATAAGCTGAACTAAAATTAATCCGAAAGTTCTTTAATAATGAAAATACAAAGAACTTTCACTTATCTTTCAAAAGGAGATAATATCATTCCTCACATGGATTACCATGCGATCGACACAGGGATCAAATCAAACTTTGTAACAGACAATTTATTTTAACAATAGCCAGCAAATTCACTGCGGCGAACAAATACACTATTGGCGTCTCCCTCCTAACCCAATTCTCATTCCAAGCAAAACAAAGAGGTTGTCAATGAACTACTGATAAATACTGGGTAGATAGCATGGGAGTAGCTTAAAAAATAATTATTTTACACAGAATACGTATTAATAAAGACAAAAGCTGAACCTAATACTTAAGTGAAGCATTCAAAAAGATTGTTGATAATAAAAATATAACTGGTTTAAATATAAGATAAATATATAGAGATGGTGTTGGTTTGTGGCATGGCAATGTTACTATTTTATGCAAAATGCATATCAATGAAAATAAAAAAAAATTGAATATAAACATACATGGAATACAGACAATAATAACAATAATAAGCTGGTTCAAACACTGTGAATATAAGGTATAAAGATTAAGATAACAGCCGATTACTTTCATTTAAAAAAAATAATAGCAAAATAGTCTTAATGAAAGTAATTTAATTTACTATATTAAGATAGAAATTGATCAATGGAATGCTTTGTGAAGACTACTTCTTATCACCAAAGGAGCTGTTTTCATTATAACGCATTAAATGGAGTTTGTTTTAAATTAATACATTATGCGAGTGTATTATGTTAATCTATTATAAGAAACCTCTTTGTTGATATGAAAGTCAGTTGAGCCCAAAACATTATACAAAGGAAATCAAGTTTGAAAACCTATTTCTAAACACATGAGACAAAAATTGCTGCATCACAACCCTTTTAAAATTTTGAATAACTTTATTCATTTTCAGTCATTTCTAGTTTTTTGATCACATATGACGTAAAGTAATCCATCATTCAATTGCTTAATAAAGTACTAAGTTTTTTATGTAAGTTTATTAAAAAAATTTTTATAAAATTAATTATGATATATTATGCTTGCAAAAGCAGCCATCAAACATACACGCAAGAGTTTTTACCATACAATTTTTAAGACAATTCAGACAAAATATTAATTGTTGACAAAACAATAGCCCTTTTGGAGATAAAACACGAAATATATATATAAAAATTAGAATTATAGTATACATATATATTTACTCTAATTCTAATATTTTTACTTAAATTAACAAAAAAAAAAAAAAAAACCGAAGCACAAAGGAGGATTTGTCCGAAGGAGACAAAAATAGGTGGAGAGGAATATTGTGTACAGAATAGAATATGATTAAAATTTCGAAAAAATTGAGTAATATATTTTAGAGTTACATAGTTACAAAGTAACGAGCTAAGGTGTTGACCCAAATCTAGCCTGGATGTAAGCTGCCACACGACGTGGCATAGACAAATAAAGCTCCTTGAGGTTCTCCTATTGCATTGTATTCAGTTTACGTGTTATAAGAATAATTTGTTTGCTGACGGATGAATATATTTTAATTAATTAGCCTCAGGGCTGCGTCACATGATAAAATAAATGCATATGAAAAAATAGCTATTAAACATAGGTAAATAACAGATGCTTATTTTTAGGGAATATTAGTAGGAATATTTTTGTCAAAGCATTTGTCTTCAATCACCATTTTCTTTCTAATAATTCAACTCATATTTAATGCAAAATCTGTGCAGAACGTTAGACCTACTACTGTTGGTGAACGAAATTGCTAAAAGAAACGCAGGTTTTAAAGGTTATCTGTTTTAGTAAAGGTCAAAGTTTATTCAACTAATCAGTTGTTTGTATTTGTGTGGGGAGGGAAGGGAAATCAGTTCTTGCGCTAACGCAAAGTCAGTTCGAAAAGGTTGTTTCCCTTTTTTACTCGTGCTATTAGATGCTCTAGTAACGCATTCCTTCCATGATGTAAAATGACTAAAAATGAATACTTTACATTAGAACAAAACCTTGAAAGATTTTATGTAATAAAAGGTGATAATGTCGGACAGATTGAGACTGATCTTGTTGTTGTTTCACCAGAAGGCATTACTTCTTACGAGAAATTGCAGAAGCGAATGATGGAGAAGAAGGAATTGAAAATGTTTTCAATAATGATATTTTGCCAAATGATTATGCTGGAAAAGTTGAAGTTCTAATAAGAAGTAAGTTTAAGCCCTCAAAAATGTGAAGTCATATTAAAAAAATTTAAAAATAGAAAACTGAAATTTGAAATTGGTAATTAAAAAAGAAATATCAGCTGTACTTCATGCATAAAAATGTCAAAAAAGATAGACTGTAAATTTTAGTAGACAAAATACAAGACAATTGTGGAGAGACTTTCGGTCTTCTTTTTTTGGTTTAGACATGTTCTCTCTTCTCATGGAATGAGAAAATTTAGGCACTCAACGAAAGAAGCGTCTAGAATTTTTGCATCTGAAGCCTGCATGAGAAGATTTATTAGAATATTGCTAACTGCATATCATTCTTTATCTCAAAAAGAAATGTATTGTTCTCTACATAAGGACATTTCTGTTCCTTTTGTACGATAATCCATGTCACGTTTGCATTATAGCAATATGAAACAGAATTTGCATTCAGCTGATAATAGTCAAATTGATAACACTGATAAATTATACAAAATGAGATCGTATCTAAATTTACTAAATAGAAAATTCCAACAGTTTGGTATTTTCTATCACAACCTGAGTATAGATTAGTAAATGATTCCTTTTCGAGGCAAATATTCCACAAAGATATTTTTATAAAGAAAATCTATAAGATTTGAAAACAAATCATGGACTCTGGTATCATAAGATAGATATGTATTAAATTTTGATAGTTATGCAGGTGAGAAGGTAGATCCAAAAATCTCAGAATATGAAGAATTTCGGGTGGGCGGAAGTGTGGTCTTAAATTTCCTTAGCGTTTTTGAATATCCTGTCAGTCATGCTATTTTATTGGATAAATTTTGTTACGTTTTTTTTCATCTATATTATCTAAGAAATAAAGATTTTAGTATTACAGGCACATTCAATGAAATTCGGAAACAAATATGCCCACTTAAAAAGCTAAAATACATTCGAAAAAAGACAGAGGTTATTTTGATTTCCAATATGATGACAAAAACAAAATAGTTTTCGTCCGATTGAATGATAACTCTGTTGTAATTGTAGGTTTGTAGCATTTTTAAAATTTGAATCCGTAAAAGGTTTTCCCCCCTTATTCCAGAATGTAAAAGAAAAAAGTGTTTGTATCTCAACCTTATCTAATTAAACAGTACAACTCTAAAATAAGAGGAGTTGATTTGTGTGACAATTTAGCTTATTATTGCCGGATAAGAGCTCGTGGTAAGAAATAGTGGTGGCCAATATTTACCAATTATATTGATATGTCCTTTGTAAAAGCAGTGAATATATCACATATGTCTACTCCTGAGATTGTATGACTTTCTTCATTTTCAGACATGTGGTGGTATTATTCCTCTTGAACATATCACTCGAAATTCAAGCAGTGATTCTCAACCTGGGGGAGCTAGCACAATAAAGAGGAGACTTAAAATAACCAAGAGAAAATATTATTTAAAAAAAAATTGGTTAACTGACAGGATGGAAAGAACACACGTACAAAAAAAATATATATTGGCGTAATATTTAATAATTAACTTATTAAATTAAAACAATTTACTAAAGCAATACTTACTAAATTGAAAACAAATTAAATAATTATTAGTGACTTCCTTGGGCATGTCTTGCAGAGCAAAGTTTTTCGAAGGAAGACTTAATATTAGAACCCAGCAACCTCTCGGTTCATTTTCTTTATTCAGATGAGATCTATATTTTGTCTTCAAAGAAATCACAAATGTAGGTTTTTGAAAATAGTAATAGAATGCGAAAAGTTCTTTTTTTAGAGCAGAAAACCCGTCAGCTGCTTTTGCCAAAAATTCAATGAGTGATTTATTACTAAATTGTCTTTGGATTTCACCAATTATCGTAAAGTCAATGAAGGGGTTTCTTCTTCAGCAATTGAGAGCATTTCGGGAATATTATGAAATGGTTCCCTAGCACACTCGAAACTTACTATCAGTTTGTTATCAGCAAAAAAAAATACTTTTTAAAACTTCTTTGCCAGTATGGCTAAATGATTTTCAGGGGTTACAAAAACAACTTTTACATGTTCTTCTTCCGCTTTGTAAATTTTAGTACAATCATTCACATTGGCAAACATTGTTAGGTTTCTTTTTGCTTTATATTTCTGCTCCACAATTCCAAATTTCTATAAAAAGCATTAACATTATCACTCGTATCCAATATATGTGTATTCAATATATTCTAATCCTTGGAATTGAATATTCAGGTTATTTAATTTCTTGAAGCAAACATTCTCGGCTTCCGGTTTCTTTTCCTCTTCTACTAAAATGGCGATTTTTTCTCTTAATTCATAAACGCGTTGCGAAAATTCCCCACGTGTTAACCATCTTGCCTTGCAATAAAGCAGTAACGCTGAAAGTGCTTCACTCATGTATTTATAAAGTGCGGAAGAGATTCTTGATTTCAGGACTCTCATTTTTATATAATTTACTACGGCTACAATCCTAGTTAACACAATATTCATACCAGGTCTCACTTCTTTGGAAGTCGTAACTTCTATGTAGATCATGCAATGTGTTCAGACGCACTGAGGCTATTTTTGTTTTACAAGTGCTTGCATATTTTGGAATATTCCGAACATTAAACGAGCAATATCGGTGCATACTCTAACAAAGGTTTTCCATTCTATGTTTGCCTCGTTCATAAAATCATTTAAGATCGTAAACAATGCAAGTGCTGTTGCTTTGAGTTCTATTGGTTTGCAGAAAAGTAGTTCTTCTGCTATTGACATATCATCACAAAATCGAACATAGCAATGGAATGAGCATTTTTATTAATATTTGTTGCCTCATGAAGCTGTATTGAAAACAATTTGTCAAACAACTTCAAGAAAAGCTGACACCGTACATCTTCAGCTATATCTCTAATTCAATGGCCAACAATATCATTTGAAAGAAGTATGGACTGCAATTGTTTTGCAAAATTGTCTCCAAACATAGTTTCTTCAATCTCAAATTGCTGGCAAAATAAGCTCTTCACCAATGGTGTGAGGCTTTTTACATCTGGCTATTTTATATGAAACTTTCTAAGAGGTAATTAAAACTTTTTCATTCACATTTTTTTTTAAAAAAAATGATTTTGTCTTTTCATATGATTTTAATTTTAATTAGAAGATTTCTCTGAGTTTGTTGACGAAATAACTATGAAACGTTTTCAAATGTCGTTTAAATTTATTAGATAACTAGCTGATACCCGCCCGCTTCCCTGGGCAGATGATAATATTATATTTTGGAACCTATTCGTAAAATATCAAGAAATTTTTAAATTTAATTATAATCTGAATTTAAAAATTTTAGAAATTGATTCTCTGTAATAATGGTTATCCACGACTTTCAAACATATGAGAAAAGTATTTAAGTGTTAATAGTTCATCAATGAAAATGTAATTTAGTCCGTAAATCTGTCGTTGAACAGAATTCCGCATCACCGATGAGGTACTGTGTAGTGCGATGTGTTCCCATTATTCTACATGGCGTGTCCCCAGTAGGCCAAAACCATGTAAAAATTGCCAACATAAAAATAAAAATACATTTTTATATATATTTTTTTATTTTTTAAACCTGTTGAAACAATTTTTTTGTGTATTACATTTCTATTGTCTTTATTTTGAATGCATGGCAATTTTGGAGAGTGACAACTACATTTTTATTTTTTATTATATCAATTTATTTATCTTAATTATTACATTCATTATTATTTTATCTTATTCTAATTTTAGAAATAGTTAAATATTAGAAAAATATGAAATAATATGCCTACATTTCCAAAACATCTCTGTAGACAACATTCTTCGTTTGTTTTTCCGGTTGAAGGTTGATTAGATTTTCACGTGAGCTAACTCTTGAACATGTCACATAAAATTGACCATGTGAAAAACAGTCACTTTGTAAATTTACACCAGCTAATTTTAAACTCTGCCCTTGTGCTTTATTGATAGTCATCGCAAAGCAAAGTCTAACCGGAAACTGCAAACGCTTAAATTCAAAATGATAATCTGATGGAATTAATGGTATTCTTGGAATGAATATATTGTCATCCTCATACTTTCCTGTAAAAATAGTCGCTTCTATAACGTTTTCACATTGAGTCTGGTGCTGTTACATAATTTAGGAGGATTTAAATAACGCAACAACATTATTGACGTACCAATCTTTAGGTAGCCTAGTGGGCAAGGTTTCGGATTCGTGGCCGGCGATTTTCGTTCAGTCGCGGGTTCGATCCTTGGCCACCAAAGACCCGCCGTGTAGCCGGGGCTGATGCTCGTTAAATCTGTCGGGGCCCAAAGTCCTCCCGTTGGTGTGGTGTGGATGTTAGGAGAGGGGGTGCCAGCTCAGTTGTCGTCCTCATCACTTGACTGTGGTTCAAAATAATTATAGAAAGAAAAGGTTCTGAAAGCTCAAAGGTTCAAGGTAGGATCTAATAGCAGGAATTTGGACTTGATCACCGCTGCTGCACATTCATGGAGGTTCTTCTATCAATTTTAAAGCATGGCACCACAAACAGGACAAACGTTTTCCGATACTGGCGATTTTATCATTTGAAAAGTCAATATCTGTTATATATATTTAATACCAAAGCTTTAGAAGTCCAAGGCACTAATTTAACTTTTGATCTTTTTTCATTGCATTTAATTACAGCTGCCTGATTCACAGGGGGGGGGGAGGTATTAGAAAAGTATTTTCGTACTGCTGCTCTATGTACTTCAGGATGGCTTTAAATATATTTTGAAGCAGCTTCTCTATGTATTTCAAGATGACTTTGAGTATACTTTCAGCAGCGTGTCTTACTTGTTCATATCTAATTGAATTTGTGAATATTTTCCTCTTTTTTTTACCTTTATTTAATTGAAGAGATATTATATCATTAATAATCGATTCACTTGAACTTGATAAATTAATGTTAGATATTGATTGAGTCTTTGAAAGTAGTATATATACATTTTCTTGAGGCTGAAACACTAAAGATGACACATTTTCTTCATTTCGTTTCACATTATCATCACCAAGAATAACTTAACTTCTATTTGTTAATCCAACTATTTCAATATAAACATCAAAATGCCCACTATTATAGTTTCCCGTAAAACGTAATCTTTTTTTTTTCCCTGAATTATTTCGCTAACAGAAGCTATAAGGTAGACGCTTTAATACACATCGAACTGATAGGGAAATAGCTCTGCCACCGCCATAATTTCGCAAATAGATCCATACGTGTTTGGTTTACACCTTTCGGTATTATATAAATCGTTAGTATGATAAGGAGCGCCAGATAGCATTTGAGTGTAGCATTTAAACTGATACCAGTTGTTAAATATGTGAGAAACGATAATATTTCTCATTTTATACGCCATCGATATGTCACCGAACACCAGCAAAGACAGAGACGAAAATAAACATGCTCCGTCTCCAAGAATTTTAAAAAACTTTGAAATGAGTAGGTATTCCATCTATCCAAATATATTCAACATCCATTATTAAAAACTATAACTGAAAAGTAAATATGAAAAATCAATTTGTATTAACCTACAATGAAATACTTCTCTAGTTAAAAAATATAATTAATTTTTTAAAATCAAATTATTTAAAAATTCAACAAAAAATACTTACAAAAAGATAAAGTATAACAAAAATTTTTAGCAAAAAGTCACCCGTATTTTTTTTATCCTTTTTACAAAGGGATAACTCTTACGCTAGCAGCATATCTAAAACTGCATTTGAATAGACAGAATAGCTCTTAAAAAATCATATTAAAAATAATTCTGAACACGATAAAATATTAAGCCATTTTAAAAAAAACAAAAACGTGTATTTCCTAGAAACCAAAAACTAAAAATTGCCAAAATACAAAAACAAAACTTTTGCATAATGTTTACATTAGGTTACAGTTAATGCGTACATCAAAATAAATATTTTGACAGCTACTTATTTTTTTTTATCAATGACATGAATTACATACCATTATTATTAATTTGTTAAAAGCCAACTTCAATATCTTCGTAAGATTGCATTTAGATTTACAAATGTAATTTATCAATCATTATTAATAATAAAATACTTTTCTCATGAATTTAAAACTTACTTCTAGATTCCACAACAATAAAAAATTATCGTTTGCTAAGCAAAGCGGGAGGAAGTCAGCTGGGGTTACCATAGTATAGCTTTTTAATATTCACAATGCAAGGTCATTGAAATGCTTCGACTTGGCGGTGGAAGATATTTGGTGATAAATCCATCCTCCATCAGCGCATCAGTATTAAGTTATTTGGTATTTTCCATTTCGCACGCGCAAATCTCGCCAAGTATACTTAATTGGTAGCAATACACAGTATACATATAAAAAAATATATTCCGTTTGGCGTCGGTCATGTCATTTTTAGCGATAAAGTCGCCAAAAATGACATAACCAATGGATGAGAAAAGATTAACGGATGAAAATTACATTTTGGATTAGAATTCCGTAAAATCCGTTCTTAGTGAGCGTCTACATCGCAAAATGAGTAACTGTACCAAATTTCAAGGCAATCGGTTGTATAGTTTTAGAGATATCGTGATGAGTCAGTCAGTGGTATTTCGCTTATATATATATATATAGAATATAGATAGATATGCTGTCGACCTCCAACATTTTTGAGCAAAAGATGCATTTTATAATTTATCTTCATTTACTATAGTACTAGTAAAACCAAACTTTAAGCGCCAGATTTGGTTTAGAACCAAAATACACAAAATACATTATTATTCCATATATTTTATAGTATGCGGGGTGTGGGGTGATGAAAATTTTGATTGACAATTGGGCCGTGAATAATGAAACCTTGAGAAATGTTGGATTAGAGGGATAATCAGAAATTGATCAGCAACAGGAAGATCTAGTAAATTCAGCATTCATATGTTATTTGGAGGAAAGGGTGAAAATTTTATCATAAAATTCGATGATAACAGGAGACTAATTAGCTAGAAATGCCACCATCAAATTGTTTATAAATGTCAAGAGTGTAAAGTAGTTTACACCATAACTGCAGTGAAGCATTTTATACTTGGGGGTTTCAATCACAAAATAAGAATTAGTAAAATAAATTATATTTTAAATTTTGCCATTAAATTAGATGTATAAAGTGATTTGTAAATTTTTAAAACGTGAAACAACTCAAAGAAGCCCATTGCTTAAATCAAAGAAAAGTACTTCTTAATACAATCATACTCACTTTGTATTCCTATTTCGCTGATGTTGCCTGAACGCAACACTATTTTTTGACAAATAATAGCTTTTTTTTTTCATTTTCACTGTAAATTTAGACAATTTTTAACTACACAAAATCATATATTAAAATACTGATTAATGCCCCTAAAAAATGAAAAATCTATGAATATTACAGAATTAAATAAAAAACGCAATAAATTATTAAGACAACAGAGTGACTGTAATGTCTGATTACTTGAATCAAAAACACGCTGATCTGCGTTTTGTTTTGGTGTAGCAGTTAGCGATGGATGCTTATCACATTGGGTATACCAACAGCAGCACCATACAAATTTTACCTGCACCGTAGTATCTCCACCACGATTGATTGACTACTACGGGAGACGGGAACCTTTTACTCTGTTTGGCCTGATGAAGGAAGACCGCTCAGTGAACGCTCTCCTTAAATATAAGAAACCATGCTGCATTTATTAAAGAATGTAGAATAAATTTAATTCAGGAACGATTATTTACCATCAAGGATAGAGTCTATATACGAAATTTTTCACTTTGTTACAATAGTGTTTTTATTTACTCTTATACATGTTTCCTAAATTATTCAATTATTAAGAGTATTTTAAGTCCTTATTTAAAAAAACTTATTTAATTCAATGTTCTTGATTCTCTAAAAACACGCATTTTGAAAATAATTAGACAGCTAAGCTATTTAAAACTATATAAGTTTAATTAAAAATAATGCTTTTCCAATGTATAAACTTAAGTTATTGAATTTTGATTTTATCACTCTACATACATAAAATTTATTGCGTGAGTAAATTGATAGTGAAATAAAGATAATCAGCAAAAGAAAACTTATAACAAATGAAAAAAATATCTAAATATTAAATTTACAAGAATTACACATCTAAATATCGTCAACGATTCAATAGAATGTATAAACACTATTTTTAATTTAATAGTAGTATAAATAATTTTCATAAATGAAATGGTATTATTTTATTTTAATGTTAATGCAATATGTACCTAACCTAAGTAAACATTCATTGCATATAAAAATTAGAAAACACAAAGTATAGCAAACTAAACATTATCAAGTAGATTTCATATTTCAAAAATTTATAATAAAAAGCGTTTATTTAATTATTACAATACTCATATTTTATATAAAATAAAATGAAATACATTAATTCAGAGACAAGCAATTAAACTATGCTTAAGAAGTGTTTCTTAATATACTTAAATTAAATAAAATAAAAATAATATATATTTAATTAACATATACTTCGATTCTTTTCATTTCAGAATGTCTTATTTACTCACTTTATTCACATATTACATTCAAATTCCTTGAACAAAAAGTAATAGCCTCGTAGTATTTCAATCGATTTAATGATAGTGAAGATGAAAAAAAAATCACTCACTCCTATTTATTTCGATACTTTTATTTGACACCATAAACATGGCGGATGGAAAAGTTAAGCAACAATTGTCCCCATAAATCACGCGAATAATACACCATTTTACGCATCCACCATATGCTTAAGTTTCAAATTTCAGATTTCACGCTGCCAAAAAACTGAGAAAAGTTTGAAAGTTCTTTTTTTATTCCTTAAGTTAAAAAAGAAAAACTAAGTAAAAATTAAAGTTTATCCTTTTGATAAAATACTAACTGCATACGTGATTTCTCGGTGTGAAAGAATTCTTTTATTATTTATGTGCTACGCTTGAAGTTAAAAGGGAAACTAAATGGAGGACATTTTTTTGTCTGCAGCATAAAGCGATTTGACTCTATCAACTCGAAGAAGAAAATCCCCAGGTCCACCTATTCTTCTGATCCGGAACTGAAAGAAGATTGTTAGGTTCAAAAAATCCATTCAATTTATTCTATTTCTTTTTTGACATCTGCTTTTTCTCCAGTATGGATTTCTCCTCTTTTCTCCTCTGTCACGAATGGCAATTATAAAAATCGTGCGATGGGATACACGTATTTCAGTTCATTTATTAAGCTTTTTAAATATTTGAAGTTTTCTTCCTGAGTTTTTCAATAAAAATCTCTTTAAAACAAGTACCGACAGCAGGTAAGTCAAACATCGAGTAATGAAATGTTAGGCACGTGTCTTGTTAAATGATGCACAATGCACGACTACTTTTACATTTTCCTTTTTTAAGAAATGATTAATAAAAGCTCATTGAAGAAAACATGTGATTGTGATTTAGTAAAGCAATCAGACTGACACAATAAAAAAAAAATTAAACAATCTTTCTCGAATTTCGAAACAGGCTTCTTAAAAGTAAGAAATTTGTTTTTCTGTAAAAACTCATTAAAACTTTTTACAACCACATTTTTTCTGAAATTATTTTTACAACAATAATGACTTCTACTTTACGTTTCATGAATATTAATTTGAATATTTTATATATTAGTCTCGTTTCATTCGTAGATTAATAACTGGCATTTGAAATTTCTGCGCAAATATTTTGATGAAAATATAATAATAATAAAAATAACCAATTTACGATTATATTAACTTGATTAAATAATATTTCTATTGATTCTAAACCTGAAATATGTGACATGATTGGTACAAATATGAGAAAAATTAGAATTATGTATATATATATATATATATATACATAAATATTTATATTCCTCTTGTCTGATAACAACTTTACAATACGCGTATTTATTTGCGTATCTTACAATTTTTAGCCAAAATGTTATTAATTTTATAATGTTAATAATTTTAATTATAACAAAAATTTAAATATTGATAAATATCATAGATCATTATTATTGATATTGTATAAATATTTATTTTTTGAAGCCAGATTCTGCTAATTTAAAACTGAAGGAAAAAATAGTAATATCTGTTAAGGGAACAGTTTCCTAATTATTATAACTGAGAAAATTTACCTAAGTACAATTAAATCACTTAAAATATGTATGGTTTAAATAACTTAATATGAATTAAATAAAATAATAATCTTAAAAATATGTATCATTAGATGAATTAATTTTTTTTATAAGTGATGCATTAAATTCCTGCAGTTTTCCAAAGATTTTGACTTTTTTTAACACTTTCTTTTTGTATTTCCTTTATGATATAACAGTAAGTTTCTAGTAAATTAATTAACGTAATAAATATTTTTTAAAAAAATATATAATTTACTTTTTTTCGAGTGTATGAAAAACATTTTTTTAAAATGTATGTGATCTTTTACATGCGTTTCTGTTACTCAAATTTCCCCATATATACTTTCGTTTATGTCACCGCATATCTTGTGATACTACTAATTATTTATTATATTTCACTTTCAATTTATCTAATTTTGAATAAAAATTTATATCTATTACATTTTTACAAAAGCTCTGGAATTATTCTTTTATATTATCTTAGATATCTTCATAAGCGGAACATATGAACTTCCATTAATATTCTAATGTTATCAACTGTTCATTATATATTTTAGCGCTGGAACGTCATATTCCTTGAGCTACCTAGAATGATCCTTAGCGGTGATTTTAACGGTAATAAGAAATCGAGTGCAAATGTTGGTTTATTAAATTAAATATTAATATGAAACGTTAAAACAGGTTATTCTAAACAATTTAAAAGCACATACAATGTTGTTTTGTAAAAATATGTGTATTGCATGAGATGAAATAACTTTGTTTTTTTTTTGAAAAATTAAGAAACACTGTGTTTTTTTTCTAACATGAATCTCTCACAATAGTTTCTAACACATGGTATAAAAGTTTAATGCCATGTTGTGACATTTTCTACATATGGTTTTAAAACAATAGGAAACATCTTTTTTCAATTCTTTTTCTGAATCGCGAAGATTAACGACATTGATTTCTTGTGGTTTTAGAAATGCTAGGAGGCAAATAGTAAAAGAATAACTAGAACTTCATAAGAAATGTAAACATGTTCCATGAAGCCGAACGAGTCACATGCAATAGACTAATTTGATCAATTACATCCATGTTACATATAGTGAGCTTATTAAAAAAAATTCTTTTTAAAAGTTTTTTTGAAATTATCAGTCTTTTGAACGCATCTATGATGCGATGGGGTTGTTTATTCTTCATGGTCGCAGAATCGTCGGCAGAGGCTTTCGTCGATTTGGGGGCTCGATCCTTGGTGACATTAAAGACCCACCGTGTAGCTGGGACTAATGCACGTTAGGTCTGTAGAGGCTCAAATACCTCCCATGGTGTAATGTAGACGCTAGGGATAGGAGGTAGTAGCTCAGGTGTCGTCCTCGGCATTTTTTTTTTGTTTATACCGGTAAACAGTAACAGTTTCTCGAACATTCACATAAGACTTTGAGGTAACCTACTTTGGAGTTGTATATTTGGAAATCAGTGGAAGCTCCTTTCTATTTAGATGAATTTTACAAAACCAGCAGAAGCTTTTGCAAACAAAGTGTCCAAATGTTTCTGAACTGTAAATCCATTGGCTGTAGAGACATTCCATTAAAAAGGAATTATACCAATAGTTTCAAACTGACATATTCACCAAGCGACATAAATTTTACTCCTAAATTGTAAATTTGTCCTGTTTACGCCCAGTAACTGATTCGATTTATCATAAAGTCATAGGAACTGTAGAATTTCTTTAAAAAGTTTTGCAATCGTTTTATTGAATAATTGAGAATGCCACTGTTTTGATCCCAAATCGTTTAATTTTAAAAGATCAAATTTCTCTTCTGACGTGAATCAGTACAATAAAAGCATCAAATTCTCGCAAGGAAATCCCCCATGGATCCAACTTTAATTGGTGGAAGACCTCTTTAATCTTACTTTTAGAACAGTATTCAATAAGTATTCGGAAAACAGCAAATGCCAAAATGAAACTTTATTTTCTCCGCTATTTTTCTTAGCCT
This sequence comes from Nephila pilipes, assembly GCA_019974015.1. Lineage (NCBI taxonomy): Eukaryota > Metazoa > Arthropoda > Arachnida > Araneae > Nephilidae > Nephila > Nephila pilipes. Next base: position 53,025 of record BMAW01088353.1, read on the forward strand.
ACAGAGTAGATCTTATTTTTTATTTCAATACTTTACCACTGAGTCATATATACCAGATGTAACAAAGTTTTCAAAAGAAAATTTTCGTTAAATTTCTTGCGAATTATGAATATTGTCAGAAGCACCAACAATATATTGTACCGGAATTTCATCATCTATTTCTTCTGGGAATTCCACATTTCATTTGTAATTTTGAAATATGAATCATTATTTTCATACTCATGTCTGTAATATTCATGGTATTGATAGAAAACAGTGGAAAAGTCATAAGTACGCTCAGTCCTTTTTAATAAAATATTGAAATATAAATCAGTAGACAAATGCAATTGTCAATGTTTGAAACTATGTTACTGATTCATGTTCACTTACATTGTGCCTGCAAATAAGCGCCTGCATAAATGGAATAAAAAAATAAAATTTGTAGGAAAAAAAAATTCAGGGTCATTTGATTGATGAGTAGCAATATGCTGTTTTCATATGGGAAATACGTATATAGTTTATATTTCTATAAATAAAGAAAGTTTTTATTGTTTTATTAATTAATATCTGTGTCGCATCTAAACATATTATTACGTTTATAGAAGCTACAAATAGATGTCCGATAAATAATAGGGAAGTAGAGTCAATAATATATAATCATTCACTTAAAAATTAAATAACATTTTTGAACTTTGAAGGGAGAATCACTCATTTTCGAACTTGTTACTTTATTTCAGAATACAGACTTGCTAAATATATATAGATATTTAAATTAGTAATTATTTAGATTATTGGAATCAAAGTTTTACTTCCGAATCATGTTCAGATGTCCTTTATGTTTTATAGCCCTCGTATATACCTTGTTTAAAAATCATCAATATTTTATTATTTTAAAAGCGAAGTCTAAAATACCTGTATGCGAAATGTTATTATTAAGTTTCAACAATAAATATGTTCATTCAATTCAGTGCCAAAGATATTCATTTATTTTCCTATTATATATGTTAATTTCTTTCAAAGCTGAAAAATATCGACGTCGAAAATTGCATAACTTCATTATTGAAAGGAAATAAGTCGTATTTAAGACAGTAAAGAACATGCGAAATGAAAATTAAAAAGGCAATAAGGAATTTAACTTATGAATTCCGAAACAAGTTTGTTGGTTTTACAAAAATTAAAATGAATTTCGATATTTCAAACAAGTAAACCAGAATTTATTGATTCAATATCAACAAGATTTCTCACTGATTAAATATCTTTTATTCTAATTTTACCACTTATTTTAACTCTATATCTATTTAATTCATTGGATATTACATTATTTTATATATGTAGTTGTGGAATTATCTATTTTATTCCAAATTGATAAATATAACCATGTTATTAGAGTTTTCGATTCAATAATATTGCTTATACATCTTTGCATATCAGAAATCACTTTTCTTTTTATTTTTTGAAATACATTCATCTTTTCTTTCAAACAATTTGCATTATTCAAGAATGTTATGCTACATTTAGACTCATTTTTAAAGTGAAAAATAGGAAAAGAAATAAAATTAAATACTTCATAAAGACTCAAAATTTTTCAATTGCTACATATTCTAACAGTCAACTAAAATTGTTAGAATATTAACTGTTTCGAACTATAACTATTCCTCCTTTATAATTAGTCTTAAGCTGCATTTAACTGAGTTAAATTTTGAGCTAACGTTATATTAATAATAAAATGAATATATATTGAGATACACCAGCCGAAGAATTGTTAAAAATATTGCTTCTGACGTAGGCTTCATTTTTCTAGTTATACATGAAACTGTTGTCCAATTGTAGCGTAAATCAAAGTAAAGTAAAATGTTCTGAAATACAATAAACTTTAGCTGAAGAAGGGCGGTCAGGCAAATAATATTCAATAAGTAACCTCCTTATTTTACTATCATATGCCGAAAGATAATTGCTCTCAAATCACAAAAAATGTATTAATTTGACCTTAATATGTCAAGAATACTTAATTAACAATTCTAGAAAAAAAGGTTTTCTACCACATTTAGTGCAAACTGATTTGATGAAAAGAGAAAAATTTATTTTTAGCAGCATGGTTCTAGTTATATAAAAATGCTCTTTTTCAAGGAGAGTAGAGGATTACGATATGTAAAGTGCAATCATCTAAGACGAATGAATAGCGGATGAACGAAAAATGAAGTTAGTGTTTATTTTAAGTACTTCATAAAAACATTCTTAGTATTTGTCCTACATCAGCTTAAATAAGAAATTCAATATTTAATTCCTAAAAGCTATCGCAGGTCTTGAAAAAAATACATCTTAAAATAAATCTTTAAAAGGCTAAAATCTTAAAAATTAAAGGTAATCTCACATCTGTTTCTCAAAATCTTAGAAATTTATTTCAGCAATTATTTTAATTGAAATAAAGTTTTTGAATATATTAAAAGTATTTATAGTGACACAATATATTAAAATCATTAAAATAATGCCTTGAAATAATTTGTTTAAGAATAAAATAATTTTTTTCAAAAATATGCCGAATTTCATTTTGTAAGAAAGTTATTTTTAATAAGTAAATTAATTTTTCTTTTGTTTTTTAAAAAATATGCCGAAATTTCATCTATATTCCATGTAGTTAGTCATCGTGTACACCCTAACAAAGAAGTAATTATTTAATTTTGAAGATGACTTTATATATATATATATAGATTTCTACTTTAATTTACACCATAAAGATTCACTTAAACTAAAATTGTGGCGTTGGGCTATTCGCGGTTTTCTCTTCACTATACTTGGGGACTTTTAATTAAGATTGATTGCTTTTGCTAGACAACCTTTGCCCAACCAGAAATGAAACGAAAATATGTAAATTAAGAGCAGGTAGAAATGAATTGAGGCAGGAGATTTAGGAAATATATAAACTCAGACTGAGAATCGCAATAGAGAGTTTGAGGTTGAGTGATTCTAGTATTCAGCTATTGTTCCAGAGTCGGAGCTGGGAATTGTTACAAGTTATCGACTGGTTAATGTATGTTAGAAGTCAAGATATAGCCTTAATGGTAAAAGTAAATTAGATTATTACTGGTAGATTGAGTTAATATAGTTAAGGATCTTTCAGGGAGAGCATTTATAATTATCGTTATATTAGCCACCAACCAATAAATACTGTGTTTATTGTTCTAAAGTCTCTTTGATCGACTTACTGACTTTTAGTGTAAATATATTTAGTTTAACTATGGCATAAGGGGCAAATAGAAATGGTTTGCTATCACAGTGGCGCCCAAGCGTTCCCACCCCTAGAATAGGAGAAGCTGTGTTTCCCGTAAGGTATTTCAATGGATCAGGAAACGTTATTGAATTTCTACAGAGTGTAAATGACAACATAACGTATCTTCAGATTCCAGCTGAATTACATTGCTCTTATTTACACAATCATTTAAGAGACAGAGCACGGGATTAGTATGATGTGATCGGTGCTGTCTTTAAACAGGGAAAATCTATTGACTTTAAAAACATACATGGTGCTCTAAAAGATGCATTTCCTGTAGTACGTCACCGTTCGCGCATAGAAGCGGATTTCTACTCTGCCCGAAAGAAACATAATCAATCTCCTACAGATTCTGTGTATTACATGTTAAAAATTGCGCTTTGGCTAAATTTATTGGTATCTGAACCTGAGTTAATACAGCATATGATATTGAGACTGTCAACGCCTGTTCTGGACTATCTTGAAGTCCGTAAACCGACTTCTAAGATTGAACTGTTGCAATTTCTATCTCTATATGAAATGCGTCATTTAAATGAGAATGAGAACAATCCTCGGTTATTTCAAAATCAGAGAAATTTGAATAGATATCGCTATAAGAGAGGTACTGCTCTTAATCCACATAGAGTAGTGCAAACAAGAGAGCAGCAATTCCAGAATATTTGCAACCATAATGTTGACAGAAGCCAAAGTTTTGATTCCATGTATATAAAACCGGCAGAGACTGGTAATCAACTTAAGAGGGAATTTGAAAATGTCATTAAAACCTTTCAGAGTCAGCTACGAGCTGTGAGAAGAAAATCTGGGAAATTAAAAAATCGGATCCCATGTTTATTAAATGACCAATATCAATATATTAATCAAAATTTTCTTTTTACCTCTAGTAGTAATGCTGAGCACTTCAGTCACTCTGTTAGAGGTTCGAGCGTCAATAACCATGAAAAGGCGTCTAATCAACTTCGTCGAGGGATTCGAGTGCAGCAACGATCTGATCGCATGTTGTAAGTTTACAATTCAGCTGATGAAAGATTGGAACAATACGTGCCATCTCACAGCAGGATGAGAGCCTCTACTCCATCATCGCCAGAGGATAACCACGTCACACACCTGCAACGGAGAAGCGGAGTCCGTACGCAAGTGTCGTCCACAAGAAACCAGCCATGGAGGATTGAAGTCGGACCTCAGCAGCCATCAGCAAGAAACGGCACATGGAATGTCAATTACAAGCCACAAAAGTCTTCAAGGAGCTAATCTGTAGTCATGCCTATCTATTACAAAGGATCTACACCAAGACTCCAGATGACCGCCGATCTCCCAGTCTAGAAGGTAGTTCTCCCACAAGATTCACGTCCACAAACAAAAGTCGAGACCAAATATCAGGTTGTATTACTCTTTGTTATTCTAAATTGACGTGACGAGATGATATTTTTGGGAGAGCAAGTCTTTGGTTTTCGTTTTAAGTTACAATACGGTACAACAGCCATGGCTCTTATTCCACTAAGAGATGCGGACATTAATGGACAGTTTAAATTTTTTTTTAATTGTAAATCACCAAGTTGGTGATCTTTCCAGATGGAAAGTATTGAATTTTGGTTCTACATATTGAAACTTTTAAATTTTAAGCATTTGTTAAAGTGTAACATTTGTTTACGCATCAACTAGTTTTTTTAAGAGTAGCTATATTGTTATTTAATGTGGATAAATTATGTATATAGTCATTTCATAATTATATTTATGATATACATATGCTCACTTCGTGGCGTAACTAGGGATCACAACTACTATTAACACTTAGCGCTGCGTAAGGTTTGCATTTTGCATTGTTCTGTCTCTTGGCCAGATCTCTTGGCCATTAATTTCTTGAATTTTATGTGAAAAATGAGATGTATTTATATGAAAGATAGTGTTATTAATGTCTAAATCTAAGCAAATTTTTTTGTACAGTGCAAATCATTTCAGGGAACCAGACCCTGACCTCAACTTTGAACAGGAGTCGAAGAATACCTTATTCTTTGACTGAGGACGAATAAGAAGCTCAAGAAGATCATATGTATTAATAAAAATTAATTACATACAGTGTATTTGTATACATACAGTTTTTTGTAAGCTCTCCTTGGGTGTGCCTTAGACTAGTCGTTTAGTAGCAGTTTTAACAGTACAGAGAGGTTTAAGATCTAGAAAGCTTCGAGTTTTCAATTTATTATCAAGAGAATTAGAACTTTAAGTTTATATTTGCTTTATTAATTAACTTTAGAGTTAGGAGGTTGGGAAATTTTTTATCATAGTATCCAATTATTTCGGCATTTCAAATTTAATCGTAATTTTACGCTGGGTTATTTTACCCAACGATAAATCACTTTTCATTTCTGGGGAGGGGTTGCGACGTTGGGTTATTCGCGGGTTATTATTTGGGTTATAATTTCTCTTCACTACCCTTGGGGACTTTTAATTAAGATTGATTGCTTTTGTTAAACAACCTTTGTTCAACCAAAAGGACTGGTATGAGAGACTGGTTTGCTGTACATGACATCATTCTTAAAAGGCGGCTTGAAAACCTATCAACATTTACATTCAAATGAAATTAGTGATTCTTTTTTCAATACCAAGAACAGAAGTGTTACAATTACATATTAAAGGTTTAAACAGTGCGAAAAAAAGCAATATAAAAAAAAAGAATAATAGACAGCCAGTTTTCAAAAACTTCGTAAGGAAAAAAATCAAGAGGCAATTTGAAAGGGATACAATTTAGAAATTACGTGATTTTATCAAAATGTCTTTAAATCAAAGTCAAGTAATATGTAATACATAATAGCTACAGCGTTTGGCACTCCCATTAATGAAATATCAGCCGATAACAAACAATTACATTCTAATTATTCGAATGTAGAAAGTTCTTGAATACTTCACCAAGATCTCTAGCTCTTAGAGTTAGCATGACTTTATGATGTTATTTCTCTTCATTCGGGGATTTGATAACTGATGCCTTTTATGAGCAGATGTACTCCTTGGACCCAAGGCCAACTTTGAATCACAAATTTCAAAATTATTTGTATTAATTGGTCTTAAATACGTAAGAAATTACTGAAAAAATGTGAGTAGTCATAAAATTAAATGTGTCGAGAAACATAAGACTAAATAACATTAGAAACAAAAAGAAAAAAATACGTAGAAAGAGAAATACCAATACATTAGAAAGGAAAGAAAAAATAATTAAACAATCAGATATAAGTAGATTCAATGCTTACATATACAAATAGCTCACAATAATAAATGTTATTGCAATTTTAACAAATTACTTAAAAATTTAAGTGAATTCTAAGTTTTATGATGCTGACTAGTTAATTTAAAGTAACGTCTTTAACATATTATAGCCTAATTATTAGGTATTTGTCTACATAATATAATATCTCTCTCATAGAGATTAATAATAAAGAAATTTTTAAGACATTCATATAATTTTCTTATACAATATCCAATGTCCATTTTACCCGTAATAAAATGTTGATACTCCTCCTTAATATAATCCTTGCAAACAGAACATATATATATATATGTATGTATGTATATGAGAATGATCAAAAGCATAATTGTACTGAAGACATAATGCATCATTGACTTATTATTATTATGATCTGCAATCCGTTAAATGGAGTCAAATTGAATTTGATATTAATTAATAAGTTAGTTTTGATTTGATAGTACTTTGTTGCTAAATTATAATTCAATTGTTGCCGCTTCGATTTGTTGACTTTATTTTGCATCGAATTGTCACGATCGGTAAAACCTGGATTCATCACTAGGTATCGGAAATAAACAAATTGAAAATGTGAGATTACTTCAACTGAACAGTTTCCAGAATCGGCGAAAGTCTAATGGATCAGAAAACGCACCAGACGTTTTGTGATGCGAAAGGAGTCTTGATCAAAAATAAAAGTAACAGAGATATAGACAGGAAATAGTGAGTCACGAGGCTTACGAAAAACAAATATTTTCTGGTGCTACGAGCATTATCTCCTGGAATTTCTAAGGATTTACAGAAAGATTATTTTGCCTGTATATATATATATATATATATGAATGTATGTCTATTTATATATACGTATTATATATGCATGTATGTCTATTTATATATACGTATTATATATGCATGTATGTCTATATATATATATACGGTTGTCTATATATATACTATATATATTTGTATGTTTGTGTGTTATAACAAAAAAAATGACGCACCAAGAAAGAAATGCCTGATTGTAAAGAAATTTCGCATGCAAACACATTGGGACAAACCATGCAAATGACTAAAATTTGGCATCTAATGAATGAAGAGCGGGAGCTACAGTGCTTCGGAACTGCGCACTCAGCAGGTGTGTATAAGAAGTGATTCTCTATCTGATGGTCAAATTTTCTGCTGAATTGCGATTTAGGATACCTTTTCAAAGACTGAGCAAATGCCACGCCGCAGGATGGAAACTCATTACGAGCAAGTGTCCGAATTTGAAAGATATCGTATCATAGGGGAAAATAGGCAGATTGGGCAAATCAGAGAATCGCTCCTCGTACGAATCGAAGCGATGCACCGATCAGAAGATGATGATAAGAATGGTTGGACAGTGGTAAATTTCAGAGTTTGATGGTAATGGTCGACCAAGGGACACAGCAGATCGGAAACACGGAATGATTGTCAGTTCATTTGTAAAAGCGCCTGATTCATCTTTATCAACCGTCAGACGAGCGGTCCTCGCATATGTGTCTACCTTAACCAATCAAAGACGGTTGGTAAAACGTAATCTACGCTCGTACCGACCTCTACGCCCTCTGCAACTCATGCCTGTGCACTGTCGAGCCAGACTACAGTATTGCTTGACTCAATCAAGTGGGAATGATTCTGACTGGGACGTATAGTATAGTTGGAATTCCGCTTCCAACTGTGTCCTGACGATTATCCAAGACGTGTCTGGAGATGCCCAGGACAGGGTATCGATCCAGTTTGGCCTTTCGCATGCTAAACCGGCCCTCAGGCAGGAGTTATGGACAGGGGTGCAATTTTCCTTTATAACCGGACCCCTTTGACAGTCATTAGAGGCACACTTACAGCAAAGCGATATGTGGACAACATTCTGATACCTGTTTTGCTACCATTTCTTTTGAAATATCCAAGCCTTATTTTTTAGGAACATAATGTTAGGCCACTTTCGGCACGTATTTCTATGAACTGTCTTAGAGCTTGTCAAACACTTCCTTGGACAGCCAGAACTCTCTTTAATCGAGCATGTATGGGATATGACAGGATGCATCTAGCAAGGATTGATGATGACCCAGTCCAATTGGAGCAAATTTAGCTAGAAATACCACAGGAAGCGATCACAGAGCTTTATCACTCTATGCCATGTCGTGTGGTAGCTTATATTTGCTAGAAGTGGGTCAACACCTTATTGAGCTAGTTACTTTTTAACTGAGTAACTCAGAAATACATCATTCAATTTTTCTGAAATTTTAATCATTTTTTTTTCTGTACATTATTTTCCACTCTGTCAATTTTTGTCTCCTTCAGACAACTCCTTTCTTGTGCG
>BMAW01088353.1:61854-78964 GCA_019974015.1 Nephila pilipes
AGTCACTTAAAGGGGTTTAGTTGGATCACTTTGGGTGCACAAAATTACTTTTCAATTTCTTATCCTTTGCTTCAATTTTAATCAAATTTAGCTTAAATGTATTCAATTTAATACTTTATCTTTTGCTTTAAATTTAATTACACGTAGCTGATACAATATTCTATTTAAAAATTCATCGTTTGCTTTAATTTTAATTACATTTAGCATAAATATATTTAATTTAATAATTTATCATTTGCTGTAATTTTAATATTAGATAATTTTACTATTATCCATTTTTTAATATTTCATCCTTTACTTAAATTATTATATTTAATTGAGTAATTTACTAATAGTTATAAAAAAGCTCACGTTGGGTGGCTAAATCTCTTCTTTGTGAAACTTTGCATGGAACTTTATTATTTATTTTGTATATAGTTTTATTACTTTTAGAACTTTCATAAGGCTTAGATCGGTTGCATTTTGACAGCATCAGTAAGGTTAATCCTACTCTTAATTCAGTATTTAGGGATGAACAATTAGTTATAGCTGGCTTGAAAGTAATTAAGTACAACAACATTTTATTTCAAAGGAAAAATAAAATAAAAGCATGATGAAATGGGCGGTAAAATTTCTTACAATAATTAGTTAAGTCTCATTTATAAACAAGAAATCCAGAAATACGATTTAAAAACTACATTAATTATCGTCTAAAATTTGAGTGCATTAAAATCAAAAGGATGTCTTACAATTAGAAATATTTTGTAAGTTTTATAATGATGCCCATTCATTTTAATGTGTCACTGTTAGAATTAAAAGAAGGAAAAAAAAACCTTCAAACAAAAATAAATTTCTCATGCTTCATTATAAATAAAAGCATTGAAATTTCTTGACTCTATGTTTACTGTTTGCAACTTAGTTTATGTTTAAAACAAATTGTAATAAATACTTCAAAACATGTTTTTTTTTTGTCATTAATGATATACATTACTTTATCTCTAATGTACCTTGTTCATTATAGATTACAGAATAAAACTATTATCCCGAGATTCTATCTCCTTTATTCTAATGATAAAAGAACTATTATAAGGGGGAAAACATACAAAGTTTTTTTTTCCTTCGTTTCATTTTTTTAACTCCATAAACATCGCAGATGGAAAAGCATAATCAACAATTGTCTCCATTAATCCTACTCTTAATTCAGTATTTCATCCCTACCATATATTTAAGCTACGATTTACATGCTTAATGACCAAAAAATTTTACTAATGACTTGATGCTTAATAGCTAAATATAAAATGCTTTTTTTCTCTATTTTTTTTAAAAAATTTGAATTGAAAAGAAACCAAAACAGCGATAACTTCACTCTATTCCCTTTAACTTGAAAAATATTTCCCTTGAACAACGTTTTAAAAAAATATCTTTCATCAATTTTTGAACTAAAGAAAATTGTTTCATTCGAAATATTGTTAATCTATCATTTTTCTTTATTGAAGATTTTCATTTCGGTTCTTTTTGTTAGTTGTTTAGTTTTTTATTTGCATAATCTAAGCCCTTTCAAATGTACGTTGCTTTAATCATACGTTAGATTGTTTTACTTCATACACTTTTTTTAATATTACATGATTTGCGAATTGCCCGAAGAAAACAATTTCAACTAAAAGCTTTTAAAATAATTCTAATCACGTGATAAAAAAATTCTTATTTTTATGATATACATTACTTCGATTTTTATATGAATAATAGTTATGAATCTCGTGTAAGTTAAAACATTTATCTCTAGAATGTACTACACATACCAAACCCCCTTAATATTCCAAAACACTATGCCAATATTGCGATATAATTTATACAAAAAAGTAAAATAACAAATTTACTAAACATTCCAACTACTCACGTTAAAATTAGGTGATGTCAAACACCGAGTTTTTAAAAGTTTTATATTAAGGCGATTTATTCATTTCCTTCCGGAAAATTATTACTGTTAATCAATGTAAAAAATTATGTTGTTATGCAATTATGGCAAAATCAATACAGTTTCATATATGTTTTAAGTTTCGAAACTACACTTCAAAATACAATAATTAACTCAAATCACAAGTCCGTATAATTTAAAATTTCTAAAATTTATTTACAATCGCCATAAAATAGTTATAAGTTATGAATCAGAAAATATTATTAATCAGTTGATATACAAATTTGTATAATTTATAGAGCGTAATTTCAAAAATTAAGCTGAATTCGCAGCATTAAAATAGCATTATTATTGTGTTCCTAATATTTATATCAAGTATATTTGTGGGTACACTTATTTCAGTTATATTTAAATTAGTTTTCAAAAAATATATATAAATATTCTTTTTAAAATTAAATATTTTATAAAATCATCCTCCCCTAGTTAAGATAAAGTATGTTTTAATAATGAAAATCATAGTTACAAAGTGTTCAATCAAGATTTCAGTAGTACTATAAAGTTTAAATTTGTTTGTTAAATTAAATACCTGATAGATTTATATAATGTAAAATATATTATATTGTTTGGCAAATGCAACAGTTTTAAATATTTTGTATTATGGAGATTTACAATTCTATGGAATTTATAAAAACTCAGATTCGCCTTATGATTATTTCATTCAGTTAAATAATATATTATATTGGTAAAGACTGAATCAAATGATAAGAAATTACCTCTAACATAGTTCCAAAAATTTATTTTCAAGAAAATTAAATTTCTTGTATCTATGTTTATTTCCATTGTCTTATAAGAATTCCGATACCATCTTAACGAGAAAGGTTTTTTTTTCGGAAAATGCCAAAAATGGCTAATAACGAAATATTCTCATATTCTAACATATACATCATTTATTATGATTGTGGCAGAAACAATTCATCGCCTTATTAATAGTGTTTAGTATATACACTAATGGACAAAAAAAATAGCGCACCAAGAAATAATTGCTGGATCGTAACGAAACTTGGCATGAAGGTACATGTCGGGGAGATATGCGAATGATTAGAAATGCAGCGTGATTCCGGGTTACGTATAGCCGTATAGGACGTGTAACTTCGTTCTCCGTGGCGTATAAAACAGGTATCCAAAGCTTGTTTGAGTGTGCTGAATCGTTTACAAAGGAAGTGCTGTGGTAGACATACCATTACGCCGTTTTCGAAAACAATATGAGCAGCTGTCGCAGTTTGAAAGGGGGAGAATCATCGGCATGATGGAAGCTGGGTGGTCAGCCAGGCGAGTAGCTCATCAATTAGGCCTCTCTGATTGTGTTGTGAGGAGGTATTGGGACCAGTGGATCGGAGACATGTTATTTACACAAATACCATGCTCAGGACGCCCTTTACAGACCAGTCATCCAGAAGACCGCCACATCGTCAGAAATGCACGCGTACAGCCAACTGCTTCCTCGGCCGCCATCCAGGCACAGGTAGCACCTTCATTAGAGGTCCCTGTGTCTTCTCGAACCATACGAAGGCGCCAGGGTGAAGGACATTTGAGATCGCGGCGCCCAGTACGTGTGCTGCCCTTGACGCCCACCCATCGAAGTCTCCGTTTGGAGTGGAGCCGCGCACGAGGAAACTGGACTGCAGCGGAATGGAACCAGGTCGTCTTTAGGGACGAATCCAGATTCAATCTCAGTAGTGATGACAATCGTGTTCGTGTGGGAAAACCCCGTGGTGAACGCTTAAATCTTGCCTTTGCTTTACAGCGACACACCGCTCCCACAGCTGGGGGGATGTTATGGGATGCCATTGCCTGAAATACACGGTCACCCCTTGTATTGATGCATGGCACCATGACATCCCAGCGGTATGTCCATGACATCCTGCAACAACATGTGTTGCCACTCATGCAACGGCTCCCAGGAGCCATTTTTCAACAAGACAATGCTCGGCTTCACACGACAAAGGTGTTACAAGACTCTCTCCGCACTGTTACTGCCCTTCCTTGGCCTACCTTTCTCTAGATTTGTATCCAATCGAGCATATCTGGGATCACTTGGAATGGCGAGTTGGTCATTCCACGAGTTTGTACGAATGAAAGGAAAGTTTACAGCAAATATGGAACGAAATGTCTCAAGACATCATACAGAACTTGTATGCCTCAATACCCAATCGTATCGCATGGTGCATTCATGCTACAGGGGTTCAACTGGGTTCAATTCTCCGTTCTTTTGCCTTTTTCTCTGAAATAAATGATCTTTTTTCTTTGATTTTCTAATCATTTACTTATATAAAAGTAGTCCTTACGTATGTAAAATTTCTTTTCATTTTGACGATTCTTTCATGATGCGCTAATTCTTTTGTCTATGAGTGTATATACACAGTGTATTCAAAAAGTTCCAGGACTGCCGCTAGTAAAACAGTACAGATAGCGCTATCTCTGCGCAATTCATGGAGCGCGTAGCAACAACCTTCTCCGACGCATGAGCGAAGTTTTTGGATGAATTCCAACTTCTCAGCGTTCACTCGAGTGCGGTGTGTCATAGTGGTCGTGTCATCGTTAAAAAATGGAGCAAAGAACGAACATTAAATTTTGTTTTAAATTGGGTAAAACGGCCACAGAAACCTATGAAATGATTAAAACTGTTCATGGTGACGAGGCTATGAGTAGTTCGCGTGTGTTTGAGTGGTTTGTAAGGTTTAGAGATGGAAGAGAAGCGACGGACGATAATGAGAGGTGTGGTCGTCCACGTTCGAATCGGACTGATGAAAATGTCGAGTGAGTGCAAGCGTTGGTGCGCTCAAACCGTCGAATGACTATAGAAATGATTGCGGAATCTTTAAACATGAGTGTAGGGTCTGTTTTTACGATAATGACGGAGGATTTAAAGAAAAAGAAACTCTGTGTGCGCTTTGTGCCACACACTCTGACTACGGAGCGAAAAGAACACCGAATTGCTTCTTCCGAAGATTTGATTGCCGCGGCCGATGAATGCCCTAACTTTTTGAAAAACATCGTCACCGGAGACGAGTCGTGGTGCCTCGAATATGATCCGGAAACTAAACGCCAAAGTTCGGAGTGGACAAGTCCAGGAAAGGGTCGACCGATGAAAGTTCGTGCGTCAAAATCAAAAACAAAGACGATGCTGCTCGTGTTTTCGACAGTCGAGGAATTATCCACCACGAATTCCTTCGACAAGGGTCCACTGTCACTGGTGCCTTTTACAAGGATGTGCTACACCGGCTACTGAAAAGAATGCGGCGTGTGAGACCCGAAATGTTGGACAATGGAAACTGGTGTCTCTTGCATGACAATGCACCGTCACACAAATCCATCATTGTTCAGTAATTCTTGGCGCGCAGGCAGGTTGTAACCATCGACCACCCCCCCATATTCACCTGACCTGTCCCCTCCGGACTATTTTCTGTTTCCAAAGTTGAAATTGAAGATGAAGGGACAGCGGTACGCGTCGGTAGAGGACATCGAAGCGTCAGTGACAAGGGACCTGCAGAGTGTTGCAGTCGAGGCGTTCCAGAAGGCGTTCAAAGATCTTTATACGAGATCCAAACGTTGTATTGAAGTGCAGGGGGATTATGTAGAAGCTTGATATTAAATAAACTTAATTTTGCTGTGTTATGTTGTCTGTGTGCATTCAGTCCTGGAACTTTTTGAATACACTGCGTATATATATATATATAGTATAAAACAGTACCTAATGTTAATAATTTTATGTAAGTGAATATTATCATATTTTTATACACTAAGTTTTAGTGAGCTGAAGTTTGTTTGCATATTATTTAGTGGTTTCACACATACACACAAAAAAAAAAACACCAACTAAACAAACAATATTTTAAATTCATTTAATACTTATTTAGTAATATTTTTCATTATTAATTTAAATAATTATGCATATTTACACTCAAGTTTTTGTTACTGCAATTTAGTATAACATACCTAACTGTACATCATAAATGACAATGTGATTTACATTTGCAAAATAAATACAATTTTAAAGAAAAGGTTATAAAGAAAAGGCTTATGTTAGTGAATTTATTTTACTCTAATAAACACAGTACATTCAGACAATGTAATAATAATAATAATATACTTCATTCATTTCAGAAGAGGAAAATTGATTTCGTATTGAAAAAAAAAAGCTTTTTGGACATAAACATTAATAGACAATTATTAAACATGTAATAAGTATCTAAGAAAACCTATCTAGTTTAAATCCATGTAATGCTGTTAAATAACATTTAAAATGGAGAACTGACGAATGTGAGGAAGCTAAAATATACATATTTTTCTGTTTCGACTTTAATCTGTATTACTTTGATATTAATTCTATCTTTTGTTATGACAGAGAGAGTTCATGAGAAACAAAAGCAAAAATGTTCAGGAACATAAGTTAAGCTGTCTGAAGAATTTATTTGGTTCCTCCCCAATAGATAAAAACCATGGCATAAAGGAAGCATATATATATTCAAATTAGTTCTAATATTATTTCTCATAAATTATTTCATACTACCTGAAATATTCAGGGTTATAATAACAATTTCTTGTTCAACATTTCATAACACATATTTAAACTCAGTGAAGCTGCCATGTTGCTGTTTGAAACTTTTCGCAAGAAAAGTATCTTAGATATATATTTTTTTAAAATTAAATTCCTTTCTGTATATGATATATACCCAACTATTTATTTTAATTTAAAAACTACACAGGAAAAAAAATAAGAAAAATTTGCTCTGATAAAAACCATAACTGAATCAATATTTTATTCATAAGTTTCAGCTTTGCTTTTTTCAAACAGTGCAAAACTTTCAGCAGTCGGAGATGGAAATTAAGTTAAAATCATAAATGTTTTTTTTTATCATACATTACTTACTTAAATAATGATTACTCACTACCATAATATATTTTTTTGATCTTAAGTAAAATAAAAAATAAAATCCGAACATGGGAAATCTTAATAGTTTTTTTCAGCCGAGTCAACATAAAAAGATTTAGCTCTGTCAAGAATTTATATATATATATATATATATATATTTATATATATATATATCTTCGTCATTTGATCTATTCTCCAAATTATGGGGTTGGTCGTCGGCAATAGCCTTTATGTTGCTCCTTGATGCGACTTCAATAATCAATTAATCAATATACAACATTTAATTCAGTTTTTTTTTATCCTATTTATATCATGTTTGTAGAAAAAAATTATAATAATGTGACATTAAAGTTATTAGCTCATTTACCTATATTTTTAAAAGATTTACACATTTTCCTGAATTTAAGAATCCAAGTACATTAAAATGAGAAACCTCGAAAGGTATGTTAAAATCTTTTTAATAACTATTATGTTTTTAAACATGATTTTATTTAAAGATTCATAAGACTAAACACTAGTAAATAAATTTCTTCAAGAAAAAACGTGTTTAATAATATATTATGTTTAAGTATTTATATCTCTTTACACAGAAATAAGTAAAAAAAAAATTGGAATCGAATCGAGCTTATTTAGTTAAATTTGAAACTGTGTTTGTCCTAAGTGTAAATCTTAATATCGCAACAGCATAATAAACATTTTTAAGCCTATAAATTATTTCCGCATTTTTCCACAAAGTGTTCCTTATAATAAAATTACTATTTAATATTTAATTATCAGCTTGCATTGTGGCTTGTTATTTCATTTAATTTTTATTTTCGTTTGTTCTTTTTTTTCTTGAAGAAAATTAGTTATATTTTGAAATTTAATTAAAGTTATTATGTTTCTCCTTTTAATACTATAAAAAAAGGAAATAAAGTGAATTTTGTATTCATAACTAATATGTAATTTTTCATTTTCATAATTATTAAAATATATTGAATAACATTTTATTGAAGGAAATTTTAGTTATTAATAATATGATACTAAAAGTCCTTGCAAACATTTATATAAGCAGTATTCAATTTGGTTTTTGTAAGAAAATCTCTGACATATACAGATATTGATGCAATGCATAGACAAACCAAACAGATATCAAAAATTTTCAAATACTCTACAAACTCTTAGCTGAATTAAATAAATATTTTTACTCAATAATCAAAAATGAATTCCATCATTTGTCATTCATTATTAGGAACAAATCTTCTAAAACCATATTAGCAAAACGCTTCAAAGGTCTAACATGAAACATGATTATCTATTCACCCTTCACTACCGAATGGAGAAAAAAACAAGTTCTTCCCTGGACCCGCTGCTTTTTACCGCGGATTGTCACACTTTGCCCAGTCGATTTTAGATATTAAGCCTAATCCGAGATAAAAGTTCCTCTAAAATCAGAGTTGGTATGTACAGAGTTGGATTATTTACGCTAACATCACTGTCAGATTCATTCATTAATTAACAAATCTCAGTATTAGATAAATACTTTCTTTTCATGATAAATGTCACTACAAATAAAAACCGACCGAATGAAACGAACAGCTGAGAACATCTGCTACTAAAAGCCTAATCCCCATAAACATCAAGAAATTCTCATGCGAACTTCTAAGAAACAAGCAAGAAAGAAAAAAGAAAACCAAAAGCAAGGGCACCCTTTAAACCATGTCATTACATTTAAAAAGCGAGCGCCACAACATGTGCTTTAACAACTATCCCCCTCCTGATAGCCAGAAAAGAAAGCGAAGCCCATATCACCAAAGTCAACACTCGAAATAAAATATCTGTATAAATTTCGCGGTATTGTAACATGATTTAGTAACGTTAAACAAATCAAATAAAACGTTCTTCTCAAGGAAATCACAAAGTATACTGGGCACATGAGAGCAAACGCGAACGTATCGCATTTGATACGCTGTGCACAGGAGAGCAAACACGAGCGTATCGCATTTGATACGCTGGGAGTAAATGGGTTAAGCGTAAGTATATATATATATACTTAAGCCACGTAATTATTGAAAAGAGATTTTTGCGACAAGTAGAATTAAAAGGTAGCTAAGTAAAATAGTCATGTCTCTCTAAATATCAGATAAGGAAATTAGAGAAGAGGTCACGGCACACAAACGCTTGATATGGGCTCTCCATTCAACTTATAAAGAATGTGAAGGGACGCGTTTCCTCACATTACCTACAGGTGAATGTGAAATCTTATGTTTATAATGGTTACAAGAAATCATCAGGGTGTCTTTACACATGGTATTATGATCGTCAATCTTGAAGAGATGAGTAGTTTGACGGTAAATCTGCAAGAGCTTAGAATTGACTAAAGTGTGGATTTAAGAGTTTACATACCTTCCAAATGACAGGTACAACCGTAATAAATGTTAACCCTGATCGTTGGAGTTATAGAACGGCAAGGGATGACCGGTATATCGATCTACAGAAAAGAAATTCGACTGTTACTAGACGGCGGGCAACAATGCTCAGCAGTTGCGTTCGGCACCCGGATATCTGGTATCATGGTTTACTGTGACCAGATGTCTGTATAAAGGTGGCCAACCGCAGCCTATCGGTAGCATTCTTTTTAGCGGTGTCAAGAACACAAATACTGGACATCTAATGGAATCACGTTCTAATGAGAGTCGCTTATGTCTGAGCTACTCTTCTCAATTGCATTTGATACAAAGGGAATTCAGGACACGGGTTCATCCAGCTAACATTTAAGAAAGATACCGTTGTTGTGATCCTAGGCGGCTTTCTTGTGGAGACATGAATATACGAATAGATCTCCATGTTATCAACAGTGACTATCTGACCGGAGATCGTTTCTACAATAAGGTATCCTGCGATAAATGCCTCTTTTCGAAAGTTCGATTGGTATAGAGGGAGTACTTTATTTTTGCGAAAGAAAATGCAAGTCCAAACAGGACTTTTGCTGTTGAGGAGTTTCTACAAAGTGAAGATATCTGCAAAATGGATTAGCCAGGGTGCTTCTCTAATTAAATTCCCATCAAGCATGCGTGATATGCTCTTAGAAGCGCCTGAGAGTGAGATCGTATCACCAGAGAATACCAGACAGCTGAAACAAATGCTTCTTGACGAGTGGTAACTATTATCTCAAGATCTGCTGGATAATTTGGTATTGTGTATGAACAGATGGTATGGAGCAACTGTAGAAGTTAATGAAGGCTATATCCCTCACTAAGTGACTTTGATTTGTTGTTCTTCCTCATAGCAAAGCAATGTTTTTTACTTATGCCATTCTGTCAATAAAGCCTTTTTTGCTTTGTTTCATAATGTATATGTGCAGTTCATTTTTTAGCTACTGTGCTTTCATCAATCTCTTATTGCAGCATTGTGCCTCTGTACTGAGAATTTTACGTTACGTATTTGATTTTTTACCGAATTATGGCACAATCTGATAAGTTGCTTAAGTTTTGCACTCTAGTGTATATATGTATATGTATACATTTCCTGCAGGAAAATTTAAATGTAATCTCTTCTTATAATATTTAGCATGATGTAGCAGGAGTTGTATGCTATGCATATTAATAAGGCACGATGTCAACTGTCTACTATAAGTGGTACATTTACTCAATGAGTTTCATCCAAAAGTGTGAACTTAGGATCAGTAGAAATGCTACGAATTAACTATAATCCAAAAATATTATCATTGTGCATATAACAGCATATATAAACATTTGTTAAGATATTGATAAAAAATTGATAAAAAGGTGCCGAGGAAATAAAATTTTAAACAATAATGGCTGGAAAGATACATTTTAGTCTGACAAATCATTTTTTGTTTTGTTTTTCATCACTAAATGAGTATACTCAGTAAAATTTTACATAAGCATTCCACACTAATCACTGGCTTGCATTTTTATACAGTGAAAGTGGAATTATATGACGTGGGGTGTTATTCTTAGACATTCTTATGAATCTACAGTTATTTTGAAGAAACCTATAGTTATTTTAAATCTTCTTATTTGTTTGTTACTGTCGACGTTTTAATTTACTGTTTTTATCATTCGTTACTGTATTGGGCTGCTCGTCGACTCATGAACCAAAGGTCGGACACGGGCATAGGATAAAAAAAATTTGAAAGATAAGGTAACAATCAAAACATTTTTAACATACTTCAGGTTCACATTTCTGCAATGGTGCAGATAATTTTTGCTTATTAATATGCTTCATTGCAGAATGATAATTATTTGTTCCATACAGCATAGAGCCCAATCAATTAGTTATATTATTATAGTTCGTAGAATAATTTTTCTGGTACATGTAATCACCAGACATTTACATTACTGAAACGTTATGGGAATATCCTAATTTGCAAATAAGGAGACGATTTTCAGTACCAAATAGACTTTGGATGCATTTCATGGGAGACACTATAACATACAATTATCTCGAGTATACATTCGTTTACTTCTATTCAGCGTTGCATTGTTATTCTTCATAATTCTCAAGGTATAAACCACCACACTATTAATAAACATAAAAACTCAGATTTAAAGAATTTCCTTTAATTTCCCTAACACATTATATATTAAATGTATGAATTTCATTTGGAATTCATTACATCTACTTTAAAGATGATTCAGTATTCTTCATTACGCATACTACAGTACAGGTGGTTTTGTTTGATGAACCTAAAATGTAAGACTAAGAGGAATTTTAAACATTTCTATACACTTGATAAATGGATTTGTAAGTATACAAATATTCTCCTTTAAGAGGATTCTTATAAATTTTTAAACCGTGTTAGCTCAATGACCACATGACGGTCGATGATTTGGTCTTGTAGCGCGTCCCATTACTAATTAAAGTAAAAAATTTGTCATGTGGTGAGGCGAATGAAGATTAAATGTCTAAAGATTCAAAATCCTTACATGACAGGGTGTGGAGGTAATGAGATTGGGGTGCTGGCAGAAATGTCCTCTTTATTCAAATGCATTTCAAAATTACTATTCCTAAAGCCAAATGACCATATGTTGTTTTTTTCTTATGTAAAATAATCTATTTTATAAATGCTGAAGAACTTTTCGATACTACCAAAATATTAAATGTTTAAGTACTGTATAAGTAATAATTTTGTGAGAATAAGGTAACTACTACAATCTACTAAAATTCTAAATTTTGGGGTCAAATACTTTGAATAAAATTAGTTGAAGGGGAACTATAATATTCCAAAATTTAATTTGAATTAAATCTTTTAGTTGCATTTTCTATTTTCTTTTCATTAAGATAGATTATTATGATGTTTGATATTTACGAAATATTTATCAGGGGCCTTACGATTTTCATGTATTTTCTATCAAGAATAATAAAGATACCTGATCTCAAGAAAATGGGAAAAAATGCATAACATTCAAAATTCTCTTCTAAAGAAAAAACAGTTATTTTTTATACTTTTATTCAAATAAGGTAGATTGACTAGAACTAGAATGGATATCTTTTGACCTGATTTCATAACTATAAAATTTAGTTAACGTCATACCATACTATTACTGCATTATCCCTTAACCATATAAAAATTCTGCTTTATTAACGGTTCCTTTGCTTTGAATTGTTTTGTTTTATTTTTCACAATTTTGTTCTCAAAATCGATATTAAATTATTTTTTGTCAAATGGTGTAAATACTGCATGAGTATTCAAACATTTGGGCAAAATAAATGAATTTTACTGATGCAATAAAGACATAACTAATTTTTTCATTATTTTGATAAGGATTTATTAAAATCTTTAGGTACAAAACTTATACTTAAAAGCTGCAATATTATGGTTTACTGGAATGTGCAAAAATGAAATTGTTTTTTTACACATGTGTCCATTTGAATATATAAAACATTACATTAATAATGGATAATTATCAGAAAGTTTCAAAGAAGAAACTGCGATGATTCACTTTTCATATTCAGGTAATGTATAAAATACACAAATCTCTATTTTCACTTTTTTTATAGTTTATAAATGTTTATAGCAAAATACATTATATACAGAAAATATTTTGATATTTATAAGTAAATCTATTGATATTTAACCAAAGTTGTCTAATTTTCAAAACATATAAAAGTTTAAATGTAAACAAAATTTAAGCTTCTAAAACTGTAAGTAATCCCTCTTTATATTTCTGCATCACGTGGAACTTATATACATGAGAATAGAAACAAAACTTTCTGATTACAAACTGCCAATAATAGCTTAATTTTACCCAATACTTGCAGCTTAGGGAAGGCTTTCAAAGAGTCTGGTAACTGTCTCATCTGTTTTTATGTTATATTATTCTGATCTAATGGTTTTAAAATTTCTAATAAAATGGAAATAAAGAAAATATATATATTCTAATTTCATAATGATTTATTTCTAATATGAATAACAAGAGTTTGACTTCCACAAAAACCCAAGACACTTTTTTTTTTTGGGAATGTATACTATAATTGAAAAAATTATTTGATAATAAATATGTATCTGCCTAAGTTTTGATAAAATTATAAATCTTTTTCAGTTACGGACCGAAATAATGTTTCCAACTCGACATACATAATTATTTTTAATATTCTAATGCACTTTTTATTTTATATTTTGTATAAATAGCCCAAAGGATAATTATATTTTGGCTCAATACTCTAATAAAATGTTTATATATACATATATATATATATATATATATATATATATATATGGTGTGTGTGTGTGTGTGTGTATCTACATTATAAAAAAACTTAACATTGTCTTCCATTATGTCTTCCAAGCAAATTCAGTAAAATGAATAAAAGTAATTTAATGAGAAGTCATAAAAGTTCCCAAAAAACTTTAAATATTCTAAAATACAAGCATCACATGAATCGGGCCAAACCATTCGTATGCAACTGAATGAAAGTAACCTAGTGAATTAAATACATACAAGAACAGATAATAATCGGGTAATTTCCATTTTAAGTAATGAATGGAGGCTTTATTTCTAAATTCTTCAAATACTAGAAAACAGTTTAGAAAATATATTGGGTTGTTGCCTTTTATCGCTTTCTGTTTAAGATATAGTTATAACATTTCTGAAATGTATTTTGATTTATTTTCATGTTATAAATTCATGATATTTTGGAATATTCTAAAAATAGCATTAACATAATGTTGTGGCACCAAAAAAAATTTCAAAGAAAATCTTGGATTTTATAATTTAAACCGTATTTGTACAAAGTGTGTAGGTTTCTTACGTAAACAATAATGCTAAGAATCATACTATAAGTTAAAAGAAATAAAAGAACCTGATATACTTAAATTCTTGATACATGAGCACTTAAAATGATGATTACAAATTACAAATGTATTTTTTTTTATTTGTTCCACTATAGAAACACTTTAATACAAAATATATTATTCAGTTTAAAAATGCATAATTTAATTCCTTTCTTACGAATAACTTCCTTGAGAATAAAAAATAAAGTGCTTATTTCGAAAATTTAATATTTTTTTTTTAATTTTAGAAAGATATTCTAGTGAGATAATGAGCCTTGAAAATATATATTTCGACTCAGTACACTAATAATAAAGAGTCAAAACACACAATAGAAGGATTAACTATAAACTTGATAATAACGACTGAATTATTATTATATTTTTTATCTAAGCTAAATTCAAATTTAAAGTTAAAAGTGGGTATGCTAATTTTATTTGTATGTGTGTGATGAATCCAGTGAATAAATAAAACGGAAGGGAAAAATGAAGAAGAAATGAACGTGAATTATATCCTTTGTTTCGAATTTACCATACAACAGATGATGCAATGAATTCTCTTATATTACGACATTTAGCACAACGTGATGAAACAAAAACAATAAAGATACTTTATATTAAAGAAAAGGATTTACTTATCTCTACTATAAAGCACACTAAGTCTAGAATTTTGAATTAAAATGAAAAACTCTACATTAGGAAAAAACTTCAATTATGATAAGCTCCTTCAAATATCATTTAAGACAAAGCTTTTACGATTTTGAGATAGATTTAGGTATCTTCATACTTTAAATTTTTTCTTATTTCATAAATTTTATCATTATAATGCGATTATATTTTCGAACCTTTCAATTTTCACAACCGAAACTTGGATTAACTTGATCTTTATTTTTTTGGGACTGTTGTGTTTCAAAGAATAAAGTTTTCATCATTTTGTGCTACTTAAATGAAACACTGTTCTCGCTAGCCGCTAGAACTAAATGTATTTAAAATATATAGTTTACAGCTTAGAAATATCTTAATTTGCTTTCATTTTAAATATAGTTGTTTCACCACCTCGAGAAAAAGAGCTGAGTTAATTTGTTTAATGGTCATTGTTTAATTGCAACAAAATAAGCAAATAATTATTTTCAAAAAAAATATTTCCGGCTATTAAACACTTCCAAATAGCAAATTGTTCAAATAAATTGATATTTTTAATGAAATATTAATACTGATTTTTTTTATTTAAATAAAATATCAAGAAAAATTGTCAATAGCCTATGTTACTAACAGTAGCTTAACACATTTTGGAGAAAATTTTCGTATGTTATTTAAAGTCTTGTAATACTTTATGGTCTCAGCCATTAATCAGTATTTCCGAATTGCTTTGAGGTAGTAAATCTAGTTCATTTGTTCATTAGACAACGTCTTGTTTTCGTGATATTATAGTGGTTATGTCCTGGACACCTGCAACCGGTACGGTTTTTGACGAGTCGAAGTTTGGAGCCCTGATACCTAAGACAGTCCATGTAGTAACCGATGTACACACTCATGGTTGTGATTCTGATCTTTTGCTCTCTTTATAAATATCTATAGAATTTTTTACATCATGAAAAAACAGTCGACTAAATCTTATTTTAGGGGGAAACAATTTCGAGGTGAAATTATTTAGAAAACTTTCAGAAATAATTGAAAAGATATCGAAATCACTCATAAGAGAGACGGAGAACCACTCAATATGTTTTTTCTTTCCTCAATGGCATCAGCAGTCAGACTTCTTTATTTACCACAAAATACCAAACAAGAATCACATGTTTTAATGAATAACATATATGTGCCATATGAAAGTCGGTACACTTTTCTATTTATAACGTTCATTATATATTAATTAGGTTTTAAACGACAATAATAGAACAGACAGACAGATATCCTATTTTAAAGTTAAGGTAACAATTATTTACTTAAATAAATATGTTCAGAAATTTCGGACAGGAGTTACTTTTATTTATATGATTTTACATAAATTCATGAAATATTAAGAGTATACGTACAAAGAAAGTGAATTTAAAACTGCTCCAAAAGTACATGACTTTGTTGCAATCATAAAATAATTTAATTTTTCTCTATTTAAATTTTTTAACTTATTTACTCCCATACATTAGCATAGCTCTTCATAAAAATTAGAATTTATTATTTAAGGGTATGAAGGTAATTATCACCAAGTGTAACTCAGATTAATCTATTTTTTCTTCTAAATTATTTACAAAACAAATATATTACAAAATATAACTGTTTTCACATAAGTGCATAGTCAGAAAGAAGTCAACTGAGGATTTAAAAGAAAACATAAAATTACTTTAAGTATAATTTAGAGTAGTAAATATAATTTATTACTTTTACCCAAAATGTATCCTTTGTGTGTTCTAGAAATTTTGATTGTTCATAACATGTGAGGGTCAAATTGCATTTATATTCCATCTAATAATATGTACCGTATATTACATATTTAAATTTTCACTTATTAATGCAGATTGCTTGATTGTTTTATTTAATTTAAATATAAATGTATGTAACAACATGATTTGAAGAAAAATAGATGTAATAAACTTCATGGGGTAAAAAAAAACTTAAAGGCCATTGATGTTAAAATTAACCTTCGTACTTCTATGAGAATAGTGAATTTCTTGAAATCATATAAATGTTCTAATTGACTTATATATGCAATTAATTGTTTGAAACCATAATAGCACGATGAAAATTCAGGAACAAATATTTCTGAAATTATGTTAACATGATTCAAACAAAAAACAAAAAGAAAACTTACTTTTGTGTATGAAAATATTATCGTTTCTTTTTATTTGTATTTACATATAAATAATTGTTAAATATCACCCTGAAAGTACAAGTTCTTATTTCTTTATTCTTTGTCCTTGATAATGCTCAACTGAAAGTTGAGTTTTGAAAAGTGTCTGAATTAAAAAACAAAAGATAACTGGGGCTTAGAATATTTTTTATATAATGACAA
>BMAW01088355.1:0-10910 GCA_019974015.1 Nephila pilipes
TTTCTCCACACACACACACACACACACACACACACACACGTATACGTGTAATTTTAAATAAGCAAGACAATATTTAATTTTTTTTTGAAATTTTTAAAAGTTTGAAATATTTTACTTTTTTTTAAATATTTTAAAACCTTTATATCATTTGTAATAGTTGCACATTAAAGAAGGTTAATTTGATTTTATAAAGAAACTTACTACAAATCATTAGAACCCTTTGATTACAAAATATCTTGCACGCAGTGAAACCTACTCAAATTTCCTAAAAGAAAGTTTTACTATGTTCAGGGGCTCATAATATGAGTAAATATAAATATAAATTGTATATTAACTATTTTACATGTTTTAGAAAATTCAATCTTGTATAAAGCATGTGTAAAAACATCAAAGGAATTAATTTTAATTTCAAGGAATTATAGCTAGTTAGTTGAAAATTGTGTGCGATTTCAGTAGTTGAGATTAATCTAACACATCTGAAAACCCTTAATTAACGATATTGAATTGTCCAGAGTTTTGTGGAAGATTTGAAATAATCTAAAAGAAACAATGTAAATCCAAAATGAATGGTTTAGAAAACAAAATCGTGAAAAAAATTATATTGAAATTGTTTAAAAGCATTGCAATCCAAGTGATTAGCATTAAAGTTGGTTAAAATAGATTAATTTGTTTTATTTTGAAAACGAGGATGATCCAAAAAGTACTTGTATCTGAAGACAGAGGGCCTCATTAAGGTAAATTGTTGTTATAATCGGAAGCTGCCATCTGTTAAAAGGAGCCGAAACTAATTTGACATTGATTTAAAATTGAAGTTTTTTTTGGTAGTCATTTGCTTCCAAATTCAAATTTGATTGCTGCCATGTCGAGTTGTCGACGTCATTTTGCGACAATAAACTTAACGTCATGTTGCGTTACATGCCCCAGAAACCAAACAATAATCAAAACAATAGGTTGCTTACATTGAATATGATCCAGAGAAGACGAGGGTAATCTCCTCGGGCGAAAAGCTATGACGAAGAAATTTTGTGGAGGTACGAAAAATCTCATGGTCACGAATAAGTACTCACAGAGAATGAGCCAATTGTCTAGAGTGTCATGACGCTTACTAAGATGACTGACTACGTTGAAAACATGAATTTCGGGCAAAATTTACATTTGTTTTTACCATTTTAAACCACATTAGCTTTCTAAAACTGCTTTTATTTTGAGTCTAGGATAAGTAGAAGCGAAATTATAACTATTTAAATATTACTTCATAGCTGTCAACCAAACCGGAAGTATCACTTTAAGACCATTTAAATGACCGAAAATTTGACGATTCTTCATAATTTCACAGTAATTTTTAAAATAATATGCAATTTTTACTAAAAAAAATTAATGAAATGTTTAATAAGCAAGCCACATAATTTTAAATTACTTTTCATGAATTTCTGTGAAAGAGAATGGCAATAGGCAAACATCTCATATAGTTTACTTCTCGCATTTGGAAAACGATATTGCTTATAGGCTATTTAAATTACATGGTAAATCTTTTTCCATAAATTAATCATTGGTTTTTTTTCTGAAATATTACTAAACAAAGTATTCTTTTTCAATTTTAAAATGGGAGGATCAAGTTAAGGTCGTAACTTGATCCTTCCATTTTAAGGAAGCGTAAATTCTACTATAATCGATACACTGTCAGTAGGAAAGTTAAGTTTGACATGAATGATACCGTTATAACAAGATCTAAAAACTTGACAAACATTTAATTGACAATGACTATTTGAAGGGAATTTTTTTTTTGGCTATTATATAATATATTTAGATATACTAATCAGTGCCTTCACCGTTTTTTTGTACCCATCACAAATTTGGTCTCTCTTCAAATCTCACTTTTTATTGTGAAAATTACTCTTTCTCTGTCAGATTTTGCGCATCAAAAAGAAAAAAAAAAAAAAAAAAAACTAAGTAATGAAGTAATTACTAGATTTGTGTATGCGCTTCGACTCATTCGAAAAGGGTATACAGCTGGGAAAAATTGCTACAAATTTAAATATGCTCTTTATGTCAAGCATGTCATTTAGACAACAAGGGAAAAAAATCTTCATGCTGCTGTATTTGTCGCTAAATGATCAATGAACGTGACGGCAGAAGCTGTTACTATAACTCAAAAATTAGCTAACAAATTCACGGAATGTGGGGTGTTTCTCGATAGAACATGGCAACATCGAGGTTACTCATCGCTTAATGGTGGTGTGAGTGCGATTTCAGTTTTAACTGGAAAAATTCTTGTTATGAAAATCCTATCTCAGTTCTATAGAATTTGTAATAAATAAAAAAAATATCTCAATCTTACCACAGCATAAACCCGATCATTCTTGCGCAAATCACAGTGAATCATCGAGTAATATGGAAGTTGTCGGTGTTTATCGTATATAGGAACGTTTTGAAAGTTTATGTTCTCTTCAATACACCGATTATTACGGTGATGCAGATTCGAAACGATTCAATACAATTCAAGATATTTAAGGCAAGGAATCTGTGAAAAAGCTCGAATGTATCTGGCGTATTAAAAAAAGAGTTGGAGTGCACCTTCGCAAATTAAAAGTTAGCAGAAAAGGACTTGGCGGCAAGGGAAAACTGACAGACAATTTTATAAATGAACTACAAAACTATTATGGGATAGCTATTAGGTCCAATATAGGGAGTTTATCGAATATGCTAAGTGCTACAATTGCTGCATTTGCCCACTGTTCAAGTAAGGGGAAACCAATGCATGGATAATGTCCAAAAAATGTGGACAATTGGTGTAAATATCAACCAGATATCCCTTCCAGAAAACCTTACAAAGATACCAATACGGATCTACATTCAAATATAAGAGATATAATTAAGCCCGTGTATATGAAATTATGTGACCAAAAATTGTTCATTAAATATCTTCATGGCCTTATTCAAAATGCCAAATGAAATTTTCAAGAATTACGTTCGGTAATCCAGAAAAATGTTTTTGTTGAAGCACAAACTTTACACCTAGGATCATATTTAGCCGTTATTTAATTTAATGATGGAATTTATGGATTACTTAAAGTCTTAGAGGAATTAGAAATAATCCCAGGTCATTATACACTGAAACAATACAATAGTATGGATGAAAATCGCAACGATTATTCAAAGCGACATTCTTGCCTGAAACTAAACATGTGAAAAAAAAATATTGGACATCAAGAAAGAAAAAAAAGTGTTGCACACGAGAAAAAAGAGGGTCTGACATATAAATTTGGAGGAATTTAAATGTTTGTGCTCTTCTAAATTAAGCAAATTCAAAAAAAAAAAAAAAAAAAAAAAAAAAAACCCTTAAATTGCTTTTCCTGGAAAACGTGATTTCTTAAAAACTGTTGCTTATTCAAAACATGGTTTTACAAACTGTAATTGAGATATCTGTGTAGAATTTGATCCGTATAGTATTCTTAATATTATAAAGCCTGTGAATTAAGGATGTAGTTTTAAAATAGTTGCTTCATAATTTAAAGGTGTTTTTGTACGATGGTATTGAATTTTTCTTAAAAAAAATGAATTGAAATTATCACGATAAGGTATAACTTTTCCAAATTTAAATAAGTTTCTTAGATTTTAGTTCATTATGTTAACCTATGTCATAGATGTATATTACAAAAATTATATTTAAATTAATGTAGTAGAATTTTCTACGTAGTGTTTTGCGTTTGGGTCAAATTTCACAACATTTCTGCTTAACTTTCTTAATTTAATAAATTTTGCTCAATAAATGTAATAATTTTGGCCTTTTTTAAATAATTTTGAATCATAATCTTAATAAAAATGTGGTGAGAACTTATTCAATTGCTCTTTTTAAAAAAAAGTTGGTTCGAACGTAGTCGGATACCTTTAAAACAAACTATTTTCGATGCTAAGTACACCATCTCTTGGTTTTTCTAAGGACTTATTGATCGACCCTCGTTCATTATTGTATTTGTTAAATAAGTGAAAATTAAAGCAAAGAACCTGATCAATTTTGAAGAATTTCATTATATGTGTAGTGATACTTTACTTCCGTTGTGTGGCCGAGGAAGACGAGGGGCCATGGGGATAACTCGTGTCTGGCTTTATTTCCTTCGAGTTTTATTGCCACTTAAACCTTACAGTGGGGTTGATGCACGTTTAATCTGCCGAGGTTCTAAGTCTTCATGTTAGCGTGGTATGTAAATTTTGACAGGGAGGGGTAGATCAGGTATATTTATCCTCATTTGACCATTTGTTCCTAATCGCTATGCCCATCGCCAATAACCCTTGTTAATAAACAATCGATCATTCAAAAAAAAAAAAAACTTGAATTGTTTCATAATCAACAGCGAAATCATTTCATTGGGCTATGATGAATGTATTATAAATTAATATGCAGTCTCGTAGAGAAAATATGCATATTTGTTGAAGAATTTGAAAAAAAAAATATTTATTTTTATTTTAGATGGTCTGCACAGCAAAAGGCAAGATACATCCCAAATGTTTTTGGATCTGATGGACAGATTTGGCGTCGGCACGTGGCCAGTTTTGGACGATTACTACGAAACTAAATTGTCACTAGCAGAGGTGTTATCAGCTTTAACTCTTGTTGGTGTTCCAGTGGCTTTTCGAGTCGAGGTAGTTCCTGATACTCAAATTGAAGGGTCATACCTTCTAAAGGTTGGTAAACATTCTTGTACGTGCATGTATAATTATAACGATAAAACGTAATTTTACTATTGTTAAGAGAACTCTACATTTGTTCAAATATTATTTTAATTAATTTGCAATAGTGTTTGGGACGGAATTCAGATAACTGAATTCGAATTTTATTTCCTATTTCATAACGTATTTATTTATAATTTCATTCACATATAAGAGCATTATTATTTTGGCCGAATTGATTGTAATTAATTAATTTTGAGATCGACACACTATTATAATCCAATCTTAGTTAGTTTATAATAGAAAAGGTCAAGTTTCATCAGTGAGAACATTACAGGAAAGTTTTAATCAATATTAATTCATTAATTTTCGAATACATTAATATATATATATATATTGTTAATAACCGAAATAATAGCTTTAATTTAACGAGTTGAGAGAAAAATGGGGCTAACGATGTTAGCACCACTTGCACGATTTCAATGAAGAGATTAGTGTAGTTAAAAGTAGAAAAGTAATTTATCGTCAAGAATGATTGGAATAAAAAGAAAAATGAGGATAAATTAATATATGTATATATATATATATATATATATATATATGCATACATAATTCTTTAGTATTAATTTGTTAAATTTCTACTTATTACTTTATTACAATGATAGCTGTGTTAAACATAAAACGGATTTAAATCTTTGTGAGATATATATGTTACTTAATTTAAATAGATATCACCTGGAGGACCTTTAGAATCGGGTCGCTCAGCAATTGATATCCGTAGTGATCAAGATCTGAGGACATATATGCTTTTCTCTTTTTTGCTGCTCGGAACCTCAACATACTCAAAATCAACAAGGGCGGTAGATGATATTCTCAGTGTTGATGCTTACTATGCGAATGTGGAACAGGTAATACATAAATCTGCTCTACGTATAACTTGGAATATTAACCGTTTAAAAATCATTTGCTTCTTTGTATAATTTCTGTGTAAAATATCTGCATAGCTTATTTTGCGTTATTATACTGACCAAATCATTAGATGATTTGTTAATTATTATATTTATTGTATTTTTTAAAATATTTTTAAATGTGCTTACATCTGTGTAACATATGTTTGCTGATAATAGTTATGTGTTTTGTATAATTATATTTATCAAAATTTATTTTATTCTCGTCGATCGATATTATTTCAAATTCATTTACGATCTTAGGAAAACGAATAGAGCGAAGTGTGTTGGAGTGCTTAGCCAGGCTGGGCTCTGACCTCCTACCGGAATGGACTGTATAAGCTATCTGTTTGTTGGTTTCTTCGTTTGTTCAGAAGTTAGAAAAATTAGTGGTATTTTTTATTTTTAAAAAATTCGAAACGCCTGAGAAATTTAAAGAACACCTCGCAGTTCAATATTTCACTTATACCAGCTTGTGCCAGTTATTTGTCTAATGATAGAATTTTGAGCTTTTCCTATTATATATATATATATATATATATATATATATATATATCGCTGCTAACGCCCATACAAAACTGGCAGAGTTTACTCAGAATTTCTTCTTTACCTGAGTTAAGTGTTGTCTGAAAAGGGGGTGTTTATCAAGAATTCCCCTTTAAGAAAACGAATGATAATATTATAACTTCATTATTTTTAAACACATATAATTTGTTGATGTTCTCATTTGGCAAAATTTGAGCATTCATTGCCAGCTATAGCTTAGGTTTGCTGTAATTGGTTGAGAGAGGTAGGGAAGTTGAGTTCTGAGAAAAATGGGCCACTTATGTAATTTAAGAACGTATTTTAAGTCACGCACAGCAGCAGGAAAGAAAATCAAAATTATCAATGCAAAATAAATTAGAAGATAAGAGCATTGTCGACAATGAAGCTTATAATTCTGACCATTCGTGGCCGCTGTAGTCGAGTGGTCTTGATATAGAGCTTGTGCATCTAAATTCAGAGTTGAGCTGAGTGTTTTGTCCTGTTTCTACAAAAGCCTAATTGTATAGAGGGAGCTGATGCTTGTTAAAAATTCAAATTCAAATATTCAAAATTCAAATATTAGTATGACAGGCCAGAGATGGGGAAAGAATGATACCAGGACAGTTACCGACCTTGTCATCTGCCCATGGCTCAAAATTACCAGGCTAGCTTTCAGTGGCTAGCGGACTTTCTGTAGGGCAAAAATAGACAGCTAGAAAAAAGACCAATAAACAAATAAACTTTGACAATTGAACTCTAATGACCAATTTCAATTATTATTTTGATAGTTATAGTATTTATCTTAGAGAAATCATATTCACAGGACACCATTCTCAATCTTCCAGAAAATTTCAGAACCTGATTACTCCCGGATTGGTGTTACTTAGTGTTTCTTGACGACGAGGCCTTTTATGACAAATTTCCCATGTTGCCGCCCATATTAAGTTGGCCAAACAAATTCTATTTGGGAGAATAGGATACGTGAAAGATATCATACGTGTTTGATACTCAAATTTTGTACAAAATCTTTGATTTTAGTGATTTCTGTAGAACTTAGCAAATTTTTCATGTCAAAGCTTTAATTCATACAGTCAGCTGTTACGGTTTATCTCGAAATATGATAAAAATTGCTTTGAAACTAAACTCTGTATGAGAAATATAGAATTAAGGCTAATATATTAAAATTTTAATTTTGCGTTTACAAGTAATAATCCCTGTAGAAGCGATAAATATGTCATTAAATAAATTAAAATGTTAAAATATTACTAGTTTTTTAATTATGTGTCACGCTATAAATATCACGTATTTAAACATGTTACAATGTATATATTCTGAAAACAAAATTGATAAAAAATTCCTCTTTTGGATCAATATTCAGTATAACTGCGAATCGCTGAATAGGTGAAGGCTCTAACTTGATGAGTTTTATTACGAGGAAATCTAATAATACTCATCAAGTATTATTACATTTTATTATTACATCCCCGGTTTCTGTTCTGTCGTTTAATAGTGCCATAACTAGTAAATAATTAAGAAGTCACTAATTAATTTAATCAAACAATGTAGAAATTCAAAATGGGTTTATTTGAATCTTAGAAAAATTAAATCGTAATATGCTTACTATCACATCTGCGGAGTAGGTCCTTACACACGTCCGCGCAATCGTTGACGAGTCTGTAATGTAACTTGTATGTGAGGTACCACTCTCTGACCACTCATGGATCCACAATTCCCACTATCTTCTAGTACTATCTGTATATTCTTATTAGCGTATACGTCTTTGACGTTGTTCACGTTTAACTTAAATGTTGTAGCCTTCATATCACTCGCTCTACCACATCTCTTATTAAACTCTCAGCAGTTTATAAATGTTATCTCATGAATCATATTCATCACACTTCAATATTGCTATACCAATTTGCAAAAGTCACCGTATATTCACCAGATGAAGTTCTCAAATCAAATACTATCATATAAAAGTCTCCAAGAGTTAGTTGAAGGGATATACGCGAGTGTGCTTCGTGATAAATATCTCTTAACTCTGAATTATTCTTTTCATAATAATATATACTTTTCATTAAATAATATTATATTCTTTTCATTTAATCATAATAGAATTAAATTCATGGGTATGTTCTTGCTATTAAGTATTAAATGTTCCATTTCTTTCGTTTTTAAATTTTATTTTCAGGACACTGAAAGGAAATGCGATACAATAGATATTTTGGCTCCAGATGAATCACTGAACAAACTTAATAACATGATTCCCGAGGTAAGTTGCATTACACAGTTGTCTCTGCATAGTTTGCTACGTTTCTGTCCTAAAGAATTGAATTTTGATAAAAAAAAATTAAGTAATTGTCCATTTAAGTTTTTTTTTGTGTGTGTTATTGTTATTCTTTCAATATTACAAATATATTTTAAGTTTTTTCATAAAGATGTACATAAATATTTAAATTTATAATAATTAAATATCCTGTATGTCATTACCAACATTTAACACTATTAAACTAAAAACAAGGATTTTTTTTTCAAAAAGTGCATCTCTTGTAATATTTATCCTTATAAATTTAATGATCGTTCAAAATCATCTCTTAATGAGAATAATGCAAAACTATTGTGTGTTAGCATATTATTAAAAATATTATATCGACACTTTAATTGAATAAATTAATGTTAACTTTTTTATTAATTAACATGTTATGTACAATAAAGAATACTGATAATTTCATATGAATTTTCACAAGAAAAGTGAAAAACACTTTCAGCATTTCAAGAAAGAGAAAAATGTTCTGTGTTATTTAGAAATCAAAAAACTCTTACCTTTTTCAGCTCTCATAAATAATCTTACATAATCGAGCTGAAATATAATTAGAATGAAATTAAAATATTTGGAACTTTTTTTTTTTTTGATAGGAAGACCATGTATTTTTGATAATGAGAAATAAAAATTTATATTTAAATATTCGAGTACATTAAACGCTTATGGTAGTGAATATTTTATATGCTGTTTCATTGAAATATTATAAAAGTTATAGAAATTAATTAGTTTAATTAATTAATCTTATGGTTTACTTTTTTCCGAGTTGTCAACGATACTATATGTGTCGCATTCTCATACCTTGATGACAAACAATATTGCTAAAAATAAGATTATATGTATTTTTAAGCAAACACACCAATTTGATTCTTCGCAAACATCGATATTTTTATTCTAGTGCCACTTTTTCTGAATTAATCCATAAAAAATACAAGCAGCCTAAGTTACAAACACAATTCCAGCTTTTCACAATAAAAAGAAATAAAGAAAAGGATAAAATATTGTTGAAGATTATAAATTACAGAGTGTTACTGAACTCATATCTAAACTTTAAGGTAATGTAAAATACACATTCAGAGACGTGTTTTTTTTTTTTTTTTTTTTTTTTTTAATATTTCAACGTGGGATTGGTTGTTGGAAGAACAAAAAAAATCCTGAGAAAATTTTAGAAAAAAATAAAAGCATCCGACTTACTTTAATAATTACACTAAACACTCAAATGTAAAACCATCAACTACGATACTAACCTGGAGTATCCTTTCGAAGATGCCAAGTGTTTCCGGAACAGGTAAGGCAGCGACTGAAAGTTTTGCAATGAGTTCTTCATTAGAATGAATTAGTTTCGTAGATGAGTGTCTTGATGAGACCTTATAAGAAAAAAATAGATACTTGATATATAGAATGATTGTGTGATGGTCAACCCATTGGTATACCTCATCCAATGCATAGACGACCAAATGTGTCTCTGAGGAAATTATGTACATTGATGATGAAATAGACTGGAGCCCCGTCATGCTGAAACCTCGGGGCATTTCGAGCGGCAACTGGAATATAATCAAATAATTCTGGTTATACCTTTTCCAGAAAGATACGATACATCTTGCGGTTAAGTTGATGATGTAACATGTAAAAAGTCGATAAGGAAATCATTCGCAATACCCTCACATGCATTGACAGAAAACCAATCCTATAAGGCATGTAGACATGTAACATATGGATTAGATTTAGTCAACACATGGGAATTCTTACAAACTATTCTTAACAAGTTATTCATATCCGCAGTAGACTAATTTGGAGAGAGAGGTGCCATTTCAGGTATCGTCCACGTCACTTGATCAATACTCAATATTACGAAGTCCATCACCAATGGCTCTTGTGTTGCTTCTCAGGTTGATGTTAATAAGAAATCAATCACATCTCAAGACTTTCAAGCTGTTGTAAAAAGTTTCTTTTCCTTATTTTTTCAACACTTTTTGTTTCCCCGCCAAAACTTTTCACTTCCAACCCACATTGTTATACAAATAGGCTTTTTTTTTTATTTGTGCTTTCCTTTAAATTTAGCACATGAGCTTGCAAATACTCTGTATATTAAAGCTATGGTTAGCATTTTAAGCATAAATAATTGACGCAAGTGATAAATTAAATGAAATATATATTAAGTTAAAAGTAACAATTAATGTCGTAAAATAAGAAGAAAGGGAAACAAATATTTATTTATCAATCAATGTTCAACCATTTGTAGCTAAAATTATAATGATACTTATTAAAGTTATTTTTTTGTAAAGAATGTTTTCTGCATGCTTTAACATAAAATTTCATTCATGTTATTGAATTATTCCCACCTGTTTTTTTTCTTCTTGCAGATGGATTGGACAGTGTTGTTCACAAGTATACAGAAGGAATCTGGACTGAAGAGACCTTTCGCCGTTGAGCTCCATTGTAAAGCAAAG
>BMAW01088356.1:0-10502 GCA_019974015.1 Nephila pilipes
AATAAAAAGTGAGGCATTTCGCAGTTTATTATTATAAGTTAAAGCCTTTTCTAAATTCCTACTATTAGCTCCCACTCTCTCTATATATATCTTGTTCAAATTTTCAATCTTTAATAAAATACTTTTTATTCATCCACTCAGGTTCAAATACATTTTTTAAACTTGTTGTGGATGACACTTGTTGTTAATACAGTTTTTTCAAATATTAATTCATTTAATTAAATTTAATTGGTGAAAATGCAGTTTAGCTCAACTATTTAGCGCGATTTCAAAAATTGCCAAACTTGCCGAATTTTTTTGGCTGAACTTTAAGTCCACAAAGCGGACAAGGGTAGCCACATTTTGCAAATTATAGCCAAATAATTCCTGTCGCCAAATGTGGTTGGGCTAAATTTGGTGGAGCATCAGCGTAGAATCTTCATGCCTTCGGATCAAATCTCGTCGAAGCATAGTTTTTTTTATTTGATTTTCAAATAATTAATTTTAATTTTATATGAGAGAAAACAATTTCTCTTATACAAGATATTTAGCAGGATATAAATTTAGGAATATATACCGTCAGTGACGAAGCGTGTAGATCACTTGAAAAAAATTTCTTTAGCCACTTAATATAGGGATTTTATCATATGTATATACATATTTATGTTAATTGTAATTATTTAATAAAAAGTAACTAAAATAAAATTTTTCTTTGTTGACCTAAGTAGGAATTGACTTAATTTTTTTTATATTACTTGTTTTAGTACTATTATACATACACAACTAGTCACTTTCCATTTCCTTAATAAAATTTCTTATAGTCTGTTCAAGCTCTCGACAATCTTGATTACTTCAGAAGAATTTTTTTTTCAAAGTAAACTCTTCTAATTATTTTAGAATTGTAATGTTGAATGTTGCCTTTGTTGAAGTCTACTTTTGATATATTGACACATATTGGACAAAAAATCTCACGCAATCATATTTTCACGTGTATTTTATGTGGGAAGCTATATTGGATCCCGAAGTTAAGCTTAATTGGTAATTATGTGAAAAATGGTGATAATCTATAAGTCAGAAAAGTGGGAAACGTGATGTGACAGAGTAAAATGTTTATAAAATAAGAAAACAATGCAAAAGAACGCTAATAATAATTTTTATTACCCAAAAAACAGTTAGAAAGAAAACTGAGTATAAGAGGAGTTCACAGTTTAATGAAAAATGAACGAAATAAAAAAAGGCGATGCTGCAATTTAATAAGGTGCGTGGTCACCTCTGTCAGCCATTCGATAGTTTCCCATACTTACTATGATATTGTGGATGTTTTGTCGGTTCAAAGAATTCCAAACGTCTCGAAGAGCTATTTATAATTCCTGAATGGCACTTCGTGGGTGCGGAAAGGGATGTAAGTTGTCACCCGAACATATCCGACTCATGCTCATTCGGACTCAAGTCAGGGCAGTGAGAAGGCCACAGCCTGCGGAAGATGTTTTATGTTTCAGGGATGACCTCGATCCAGCCTGCACTTTAACATCCATAAATAAGAAGTCAGGACCGACTGTACCCCGAAACAGGCGAACATAAATCTCAAGAATTCCATCTCTGTGTCATTTAGTAGTCACATACCCATTTCGAAGATATGGTGGTCTGTTTGGTCGTCCAGCCTGCCTGTCCTAACCTTGACCCTCCGTGATGGAAAACAATGTCTTTGAATGATGTTTCCAGGGTAAAAACTAATCCTTCGGTCTCGCCTTATCGTTACGCGATGAGAAACTATCTATAGAGCGAGATTCGCCACTGAAAATTACATTGACTTACTATCCCAAACTCCACCAATGATGTTCCAAACTCCAGTGTAAACGAGGGTATTCCTGCAGAATTTCAGTCGTTTGAAATAAACTCCGACATAATTGAGTATTCTATAAACAGCTTGTCTGGATAATTGTAATCTACAAGGAACAGAAGTTCTCTGATATCTGGCAGAATCGCAACTAATTCCAATTATCAGTCTTAGCATACGGTTGTAACTGTAGGCTGTCCTTTTACTATTATTAGTGTTATTTACTATTGTTAGCACTATTCAATTTATTCGCTTTCCTGTTTTTTTCCTTCTAAACTCGGCATATCCTATATGTCCGTTTTTTTATATCATTTTATTGTGCCTCTCGAATCTAACAAATTTGCCTGAATCACATTTCATTTGATTAGGTCGAGGTTTTATTTTTCCTAAATTCAAATTATAAAGAGTCCTCTAGGTAATTACTAGGAGAACGCGAATAGCTCATGAGTATAAAATGCGTAAAAATAGCTTTCACATACAGTGTTTTATAAATTAAATGTGATAAAAAGGCAAGATAATGTCGAAGCAGAATGACAATTTATCTACCGTAGAAAAATGGGCTGAATTAAAATTACAAATGAAAAATTGGGCAACAAACTATCGGAACTTGGGGGTATCTGTTTCTATTTTTTCATAAATAAAAGTAGAAAAAATAATATTTTAAAAAAAGAAATAATATTCTTGAAATTTAAAAAAAAATATTTTTCTCAGTGTTTCTAAAAATATTGAGTATTATTCTTCGATATTTTATTTAATTCAATCCTTGCGGAATCATCTTAGAGTTGTTCTGCATATTTTTTTGCTTAATAGATGAAAGAATAAATTTATTGCATTTGTGGCGATACTTTTCTACCTGACTCTTGTGCGATAACTCAATCAAATACAATTAACTCTAAAAGTCAATAACCTAGAAAAAGACACACAAGTCAAATATCATACAACTATTTATTTGTCAGCTTGTAGGATAATGTCTGAGAGATATTTGTTCTCCTTGGTAACCCCTTAGATAGATTCACCTATTAACTATAACTGAACTAATATCCTCTATCCAAAATCTCTCCAGTTGAGGCTGACTTGGTTTCTCGAATCCTCTGAGGCTATTATCGCCCGTAACAACTTTTGATATCGACTACCGCTTGTAAGGCATACTCTCAGCGCTAGTCCCACTCGGCCTCTATCCACTAGACTTCATATGCTTATATACCTTCATATCTACCTCATTTTTCTTTATTTCTACCTGCCTCTAATTATCATAATCACGTTTCATTTGGGTTGGGAAGAAATTGCTTAGTTCATGCAAGCAATCTCAATTAAAGTCCTGAAGGTTAGTGAAGAGAAAATCGCGATTAACACAATGTCACGCGTTTTATAAAACACTCTTTACTAAAACTCGTCCCCATAAGTTTGGGATGTGTCTCGTGGTTCGAAAAATACAGTACAGTATTTTTTGATATTTACGGCGTAAAAGAATAACAATAAAAAAAAACTTCAATATTTTAGCTTCTTTACAGATATTGTATTTCCTTAAAGAATTATGGTTATGAAAATATTTCGAAATATATATGTCCCCTTTTTGAAATTATAAGATCAAATGGTAAGGAAACTAGAAGCTCTAATCTTGAAACATGTTAGAAGTCCTATTATATTTCAATATCAATTTGGAGATTAATGGAATGTTGTTGAGTTTGCTTGTAATTTATTCTGTCACAAAAATACAAATAGTTAAACCCATTTAATCCATTGAGGCTCAAAGTCTTCACATCGGGAAGGAGTGGAAGTTAGGAGAAAGAGATGCCAGCTCATATGTCGCCTTAGTCATTTAACTGCGACTCAAAACCACGAAGTCCGTCGCTTTTATTCCTCGCGTGGCTTCTAAGTGCGACTTCAATAAACAATCAAACTCGACTTACAATTCGAGTAGAAAGAGAGAATAAAGATCTTCTTGCTCTCGTCAAATATTCAAATAAAATGAACGGAACTAATTACGGGCCTTATCCTTTTGATTAACTTCAGTGTATCAAATCAGTCCGTAATGAACTACGATTTTGAAACTTGGCGCTTTCGAATGTTTTTTGGCCGAATGCGGGTCATCGTAATGATAGGGTAAGTATTCTTTCAATCGTTCAACTTTTCAAAGAAATAAGTGGCCGTGGTAGCCTAGTGGTCATAGTTTCGGATTCGTGGCCGGCGGTTTTCGTTCACTCGCGGGTTCGATCCTTGGCTGCTAAAGACCCGCAGTGTTGCCGCAGCTGATGCACGTTGAATCTGTCGAGGCCTAAAGTCCTCAAGATGGCGTGGAGTGGAATTTCGGAGGGGGGGAGGTGCCAGCTCAGGTGTCATCCTCGTAAGTTAACCGAGGTTCAAAATTACGAGGTCCGTCGTGAATAGCTCTCGTGTTGCTTCTAATGCGACGTTAATAAAAACTAAACTTTCAAAGAAATAAATCACACTAGGAAAGATATTTTTCCTAAAGACGAATTGAAAACGAAATTCAAATCTGGAGGGCAAAAGCTTCCATTGTGAAGGAGAGTTTTTGGTTGAGATTTTGGACTTACCAACCAAATACTTAGTCAAAACATAAAAATTTTAAGAAATAAGATCCATAAGAAACTGCTGATAAGCTTTCTGTTACAGATTTTTAAGGAAATTACTCTGATCGAATCTGTCTCTCTGGTTGTAGAAAGAAGAAATACAGCTGCGAAGTTTTAATTATTCATGTTACTGAAATGAAGATTAACACTACTTGCCGTTAAAACAGCTTAGGCGTGAATGTTAGAAGTAAGAAACTCATTTTTACTTCAGAGATGTGATTGTGATTGCTTATTAGCATCTGACTGAGGAGCAACACAAGGGATAATTTGGAACTTCAGTCAAGAGACGAGGAAGACACATGAGCTGGTATTTCAACCTCCAAAATTCCACACACAATATCATTGGAGGACTTCGAGCCTTGACTAGATTTAACGTACACCAACCTAACTATGAGTGAGTTTTCATTTGCATCAAGGCTTGAACCCACGACTCAACGAAACCAACGCCGGCCTCAAGTACGCTAGGCTACCGCGATCACTTCAGAGATGCTTTACAGTGTAAAAATAATTTCGCATTCTTTGGATGTAAGGAATGAACCGTGT
The DNA here is from genome assembly GCA_019974015.1 of Nephila pilipes. Classification (NCBI taxonomy): domain Eukaryota; kingdom Metazoa; phylum Arthropoda; class Arachnida; order Araneae; family Nephilidae; genus Nephila; species Nephila pilipes. Next base: position 4,951 of record BMAW01088356.1, read on the forward strand.
AGAATCGCCTCGCAACATGTGTAATAACAATTGTTGATCGCAGAACAGGTTCTAAATGTTGGTAAAGGGTACTGATATTCCATGGGATTGAAGTTAATCAGTTCTAGTGATAAGTGTTTTGTGACTTTTACTTAAAGCCATACATATTGACAACACCAGGGCGTCTAGTTTCTTTCCTAATTAAATGTACGTCCTTATGTTAGGAATAGGAAATGGATCGTTTAACAATGGGAGATGGAAAAAAAAATTTCACTTGAAAAATGCAGATGGTTACGTTAAATTTGAAATAGTTTTTCTAGCAGAAGGTTTTGCATATAAACTATGAATAACAATATTGCATACAATAATTGTAGGCGCTTTTATCGTATTAGTCAGAATACCTTTGATGCGTAAGGTAAGCAACTTAGATTGATATTTAGTACAATTGGAAGCCCTTAATTCGATCAATTAGGGGTCCAAGATTAATGAACCATACTTTAATTGAGCGTGAGAGTTACAGTATTAATATAAATGGAGAGATTTTATACATTCCAACGTCGATACGAATTTTCTGCGTTATACTTTCGACATTATTCGTAAATATTGTAGAAATCACTTTACAAGGGAAAAAAAAGCTCAATAACTTTTGAAGTTTTTCCAATAAAAATGACTAAACGTACAACTAATCTCACTAACCACGAGATCTTGAATATATTCTTTTACATATTTCCTCAGACATTTTAAACGTGATTTTTACCCTACTATTTTTGTTTCCCTTGTATCTCATTCTCTTTTTTTGCATCTTTTTATTTAGATAGCGACATGGTTTTACGAACGTCTTCTAATTTTGAAACTCTTTGTCGTGAGTTTCACACTCTCTTTGTTCACCTCACTCCATGGGATTTTTACTACCTTCTTTTCAGCTTTTGCTTCGTTGCAACGATTCTTCCAAGATTAGCGACGGATTCCGTTCCTCCTCTTCTTGAATCATGTCTCTTCTCATTTGTTTTTCAATGCTTTTTAAATTTCATCCCCTTTATTTATTTTGTTGGCTTATTTTTTTTAGTTTTAGTTTCGTAAAACATTTCCAATCTACCCCTGCGCTTCTTTTTTGATCAATTTTAAGTGCTCAAGGACCATTTGACGTACTTCTATATAAGTAATGTTTGGGACTCTTTGACTTATTTCTCATTAATTTTCTTTCTTTCTCGTGCTACGACAAATAGTAAAACAGTTATTCCGTTAACCCCTCGAGGTACTCTCAGACCCGAAATATTTTATGATGAAATTCTCTAAAGAAAGTCACTTACGTTCAGAGTAAATCAAAGGAAAATAGCGATCTTTACTAATGAATATATATCTATAATGACTTGCGGAAAAGTATCCATTTAACCACTGCGAGTAAATATAATATTTTGTCGGCACTCTCGAATGTCACTCTAACAATGAAACTTTTGAATGTCACTCTAATAATAAAGTAAAACAAATAAGGAGTCATTGGTGTCGGTTGTTGGTGTTGAGAACTTAATCTTTATTAAAGATTCAATGGATCACATCAAAGGCTTCAAGATATTGCAAATTAATATGCTAGCATCTGTTGACAGTTTGTAGCTTGTAATTAATTTCATATTTCAGCATCATAACTGTTCAAAACATATAGCAAAGATGATAGAAGAGGGGCTTCTGTACAAAGCATCTGTATATAACTCCATTCCTCTCCCCAGTCTTAAGATTTGAATCGAATTGACAGATGAGCTAAAAAATACAGTGCCCGAGGTGAAGATACCTTAAAAATGTTACGAGCATAGTAGAATGCTCAATGTATCATGGAAAATTTTGACTTGTCTTCCTTGCAGAGCAGCGATAAATGTAATGTTATTTTCATGGTGAGAGTATTTTAAATTGCAATTTTGAATATTTAGAGTTTGCCCAGGCAAAAATGTATTTTTCGTCTAGGTCAAATCACCAAATAATCCCAAGTGTCGCCAAAGATCGCTAACTATGGTGACAAAACTAGATCTCCTTGACAAATTGGGAAGTTTCAAGAATGTATTTTGAAAGTGCAACACAAGAGCCACTATATGTGTTAGTTAGTGTAAGTAAAGCATAGGTCCCTCTTACTATAATGTCATTACGTTGTTTGAATTGCTGCAATTTTGTGCTAATTTTGAATTGATGCTGCCGTCTATTCATGTATGTGAATGTTAACTGATTCATGCTGAAATAAATATATTGTATTTACTAAAGATTCTTAGAATAAAATATAGATTTACGCCAAAAGTGGATGCTATTTTATTGTGCATGGGCTTTCCCTGTACTTTGAAAGACGATTAACCACATAGAATTATTCATTTCAATTCATATGTCTAGTTTGATACACTTATGAATTGAATTTTCAATTCACTTCTGTACATATTTCCCACAATAGGTTGTAACGTAGTGACCCCAGATTTCGGGAAAGTTCTCGGTAGCTTGAACGATCACATAACTTAAGTAATATTACTTTTTTTATATATAATTATTAAGTGATAGTCACAAGTTACAAGGTGGTTTCGTCTTATTACTGTTAACAAAATGCACGAATAGAAATAGATTAATATGAGTCCAGTCACTAAGAGATAGAGTCCACTAGAGTCCACCAAAATAACAGGAACAGCGAGAGTAGAGGAATAGCATGAATCGCAATTTCTATCGCTCACTCCTCGCAGGATCACCTCCTCTCTCCTCCTTTTTTTCCTCCGTCCCTTTTAAATCTTCAGGGTAAGGCTGTGTCATGCCCCCTTCGATTCATTTTCATTTCCAATTGGATGGCCACTGACTTTTACAGACAGCCTCCGTCTCTGTCCTCAACATCATTCGTTCTTATCAGACAATGTCCAGTTTGACGCATGGACATGCTGGTGCCACTTTTCGAACTTCAAATGAAAAGGCTCTAAATTCCCATGTCATTCCGATGCATAGGTCACAATTCCTCCTCATAGAGGCGGATCATCCCTTCCCCTCCTGTATAGCAGAGTCATGCGTTCAATGAATATACCAAAGCAGCTGACTCCGTGGCTTATTTATAGCCCGCTTTGGAGAAATAAACCCTTTTACTACGTCTTTTGAGCGGGAAGTCGGGAAACGAAATAGGATTTTCAAACATATGTCTCTGACGAGGGGTTACCTAGAAGCTACGTTACAAGGTGTTCATGCATCTTAGACCCATTGTGTTTATAAAATTGATTGCGGATTAAAATTATCGCATGGGAATCATCGGAAAGTTTGTAACTTAGAGTGTTAAGCCAGGTGTCACCTTCGTCACTTGACAATAGCTCAAAATTGCCAGACACTTCGCTCATAGCTCTCGTATTGTTTCTAAGCGTGATTACAGTCATTCACGCAATCGATTCGTATCAGACGTACAGAGCAAATTCTGTATCTACTTTTTACAGTCATTCTGTGGAAATATACAACTTCGGTTGGAAAGAAGTTTGAATGAAAAAAAAAAAAAAAACTGAATAAAACTGATAAAATGGAACGCAGTAAAAGTTTAAAAGGAGCCTCTTCATTTGTCTGGGTTATCAAGGAATACAGCCAAATATAAAACCGATGAGAATTTTTTTGTTTTGATTTCAATGAAATATTTCTTATAAAAAAGCTGGAATGAAAGCGAAAAATACATTTTGTCAAGGTTAGTAGAAGTATGTATGAAATAGTAACTAAAAATAAAAACTATTTTGAATTGGAACTTTTCCTCTTAATTATACTATTGTATTTTTATTGATCCGAAAATATTAGATTCCACTAAATTTCTATACAGTCGGTTTATATCAAACGCATTTGATCATAGAGTAGTGCTAAATCAATTTGTATTTTGCTTGTGAGCATTATTTGATTAATTACAAAACAGATATTAATATGCTTGAAATTATTTATATATCACCTTATTTTGATTATGTGACGTGATTGCTTATTATATCATCATGAGAATCCCCAGGAGGATAATTGGTAACGGACCTCGCAAATCTGAATCTTGGTCAATTTATGAGGACGACACTTGAGCTAGCACCTCCTTCTCCAAACTTCCTCACCTCGCCATTGGGAGAACTAAGAACCTCAACCAGATTTAATATTCATCAGTTCCACGAAATGGCGGGTCAAAGGGGCATCAGGGCTCGAGCGCACTAATCGACAAAAACAACACAGGCTGCGAGTCCATGACCATGATCACTAGTCTACAGCGACCACATTTTGATTAGAGGAAAATACAGAACTGTATCTGTGTAACGCCTGCCCTTCATTACCCAGGTCTTGTGCCATATCTCAGTTTAATGTATTAGTCAAAAACTACTAAACAATGGAAGACACGTGAAAAAAATACAGAATTCTTTATTTATTATCACTGTAGAATATCGAATATCATTCTCTCTAGAATCTCAATCTAACCACGATCCTAATTTATGATGGGCCGTGGTAGCCTAGTGGTCAAGGTCATGGACTAGCGGCCAGCGGTTTTCGTTCAGTCGCGGGTTCGATCCTTGGCCGCCAAAGACCCGCCGTGTAGCCGGGGCTGATGCACGTTAAATCTGTTTGGGTTCCAAAGTTCTCCCGTTGGCATGGTGTGGATGTTAGGAGAGGGGGATTGCACCTCAGGTGTCGTCCTTGTAACTTGACCGTGGTTCAAAATTAATAGGTTCGTCGCCAATAGCCCTCGTGTTGCTTCTAGTACGACGTTAATAAAAACTAAACCTAATTTATGATATAAATAAGAAATCCAGCTTACCAGTTCACTTGTTTTTTTTTTTTAATTCTATAACTCTCTTCAACCGAAACTACGTATCTTATTATTTTTATAGAACTCCTTCTTCTATAAATCAAGTTAAAAGAAGAATTTCAATCGAAATAATACTTCTCTTACAGCAAGTTGTTATCCTCTATGTCCCTTTATTTTCCGTTTTAATTTTACTTCCTTTATATACCATTATATTTAAATCACTTCACTTCACTTCTATCTTAGTATAATTTATTTAGTCAAGTTTCATTTTGGTTGGTGATGAAATCGTTATTTTATGCAATTAATAACGATAAAAGCCCCTAAGGTTTGTCAAGAGAAAACAGCAAATCACCCAACGTCTCATTTCTTCTTCAAGTATAACCAGAAACGAACGGATGTATTTGGTTATTTCATGCATTTTGGGCTACTTGGTGCTCAAAAGGCCTTATTTTTATGCCAATGTGATTAAAAGAAATCTTCACAAATGTAGCAAATTCTAACAAAATCCTTCAATAGAAATTCTTAATGGAATAACCGTAAGAGATAGGGAAGGTAACTCTCAATAATTTGTCAAAGCGTTCGGTCATTTATACCGATAAACAAGGCCACTTGTCCTTAATCAATGAAGCCGAATGATAGAAAGCATTTATCAAAGACATCTCTGGCGGATAAACTCGGAACTATCTATCATTTTAAATCACGTTAAACTCACTTTGGCAATCAGACCGCGAGTTCCGCCGACACTTATACCTCATTAATGAAGGGATCCGCTACCTCTTGAAAAGTTAATGGCTTGTTTATGGAAATTCGAAGTTGC
>BMAW01088359.1:5063-22203 GCA_019974015.1 Nephila pilipes
TTTTTTGATAAATATTTTCATTAACGACATTCTTTGAAAATTAATCGATAATAAAGAAAGTGATATAATTATCCTTTAGCCTGAGAAAAAAGAAATATTTGTTTTATCTCCACAAACAGTTTTTCTTTTGAGTGAAGCTGCGCGTTATAAATGGTATCATATTAAAACTATTATTAAAATATAAAAAATATGCTTTCGAGATTGTTTTGTTTTACAAGTTTCTTTTTATCTCTCGAGAATATCAACGTTTTGTAGGGGCATCTTATTGAAAATTACAGAAGCATGTCAGCATTTAATTAATGATTATGCTGTCTCGTTTTTAGATATAAAATCGTGACACTTAGAAATCTGCTTAAATCATACGGTGAAATTCTAATTTAGAGTGCTGCCCAAAAGGTGTTAAACGTTGGATTCCCTGAAGGAAAGGGCTCAGATAATCAATAAGGTATATGCGTAAAAAACAAAAAGCAAAAAAAATTCCATTCCTTTAACTGATTTTTTCCACGAAAATTTGGAAAAAACAATTTTTACAGAAATGGGGAATGATTCTGGTTTTTCAGTAAGCAATGCTTTGTTACATCGGTAAAACTTAATTATTTTAAAATTTGTTAAAATTTCTTCTTTTTCGCAAATACTTTTATGAATTCATGCTGAATTTTTAGACAAATGTTGGCCAAATTATTTGCCAGTTCTTATAATGAAATTCATGAATACTAAATTTTGATTAAATTTAAACGTACCAATATTTGCATTTAACTATTCACGTGACTGTGTTTCGGATAAAAAAACTTTTTTGTTTGAGTGAGTTACAAGTATGGTAACCTCCGATGTTGAATCGTCTAGCCACAGAGATATATCGCCAAACTAGGTTGTAAATTCTCACCAAACGCTTGCAATCCGAAAGAAACAGAACGTGATTATAAAGTCAAAGTACTGCAAGTTTGTTAATGTCCGTTCGCTTAGCATTTAGCTTAATTTTGCTTATTTATTAAGTATATTGTCCATTACAGAATAACGAAGTTTTGGATCATAATATCATCATCTGATGAAGAGTACTACCGTTATGATTCTTCTCTTTTTATTCTTTGTGAATTAAGTGATTTTCTTAGTAGAATTTTTTTCAATCTCTGATGCTAAGATACCTAATTGTTATATATTCATAGATTTTATTGCTGTGTGAATTTATTTATAATTAGGTAAAATAAGTATTTTCAATTGTTGTAAAGTAGAATAGCTTACTTATTTTTTCTTATTTGTATTGCTATTTGATGTTAATATGAAATTGCCCATTTCTGGAAGAAAATAAAATAAGACGAAGTTTGCTAGAATCCTTAGTCTGGTTGAGCTCCAACCTATTGTAGTGTGTGAGACAAAATGACTGTAATTTCTACGCCTTTCCAACAGAAGGTCATTAAAAAGTGGTATTTAACAATTAGCATGCATGTTAGAAAATGCTTCGAGGTTAAGTGAAAAAGTTAAGTATTGCAAGAGATATTAAAGGTATTAAGTAGAGCTTGCTTGACTAAGAGTAGGATAATGGGGAGATGGAGTTTTGCCAATGAGAGAGCAGTTGAGTCTCCAAGGATATCATTGTCTGTCAAATGAGTTGTGTAGGAGTTATTCCAGGAGAACGTGTGGCCGCGGTAGCCTAGTGGTCATGGCTTCGGATTCGTGGCAGGCGGTTTTCTTTCAGTCGCGGGTTCGATCCTTGGCCGCCAAAGACCCGTCGTGTAGCGGGAGCTGATGCACGTTAAATCTGTCGGGGCCCAAAGTCCTCCCGTTGGCGTGGATTGGATGTTAGGAGAGGGGGTTCCAGCTCAGGTATCGTCCTCGTCACTTGACCGTGGTTCAAAATTACGAGGTCAGTTGCCAATAGCCCTTGTGTTGCTTCTAGAGCGACGTTAATAAAAACTAAACTAATCCAGGAGAACGTTTCTTGGTCTTCTTGAGAGTAATTTGTGGTGTGTTTTTCAGTTTTTGTGAAAGATTTATTGTCAGTATTGTCTAAGTTGTTAAATAACTTCCTTGACATTTTGATAATGAATAGTTTTGTTAAAGGATAATGTAGAGTATCCCGCGGCTCACATTTTGCATATACCAATTTGCTCCATTAATCTGCCTAATGGAACTTTGAACTTTTCAATGATATTAAGAGTTGTTTCTGAAGCAAATTCCCAGACAGAATAAACATAGGTAATGAAAGGTCTGAGAATCAGAGTATAGATAAGCATTTTGTTCATGGGATTCGATTTCCGAGAAATTTGGGAGACGAGTTTGCCGGCTACTGCTCGGAAATTGTTTAAAACTAATGTTAAATGTTATCTGAAAGGCGAAGTGTTATCGAGGATCACTCCGAGATATTTTCTTTGTTTGGACCAATGGATTTTAGTGTCATGTAGGTAGATGTCACAATTTATACTTTTACTTTTGGTTGTGTAAAATAATGCTTCAGGTTTAATAAAGTGAAAATTTTTATTTAATGAATCAGATTTCAAATGTGTAGAGGTGTTTATTAAGCGCATGGGCAACTACTTTGAGATTTTCAAAGAGTAGAAAAAGAAATAAGTAAGGTTATCTTCGACATATTAAGTGAACGTCTTTTGCAACCAAAATAATTTTTTTATGAAGATACAGTTACATAAACAGTAAAATAAAAATTGAAAATTAAACTGTTTCTTTTTATGTTCGTTTCCATGATAACGACTAAGAAATATTTTAGTTTTATAATAAGTAGCATACAGATTACAATTACGTTACAATGAAGTTTATGAGAAGTGAAGAAAGAGGGGGGGGGGACTTACATAACTTTCATAATCAATAGCTACTCCATTTCTTTTACTAGCCAATTTTAAATTAAACAAAGTAATACCATTTTTTAAAGATATTAAGTATTAACTGTTTATAAGTAAAGCGTTTACACTGATTTAATCACAAATTGTGTGATATCTCATTTTTTTTCAAGAAATGGACAGAAATTTCAAAGTAAACGGTCTAGTTGTTTAAATAAAGTTTTGATGATACTTATATTTAAACAATTTGTCATTAGTAATATGAAATAAATTTGATTCCCATTCAGTTGAAAAAGGAAATAATTTATTTAACAGAATGAAAAGATTTAAATACGAATAAGCAAATTAAAAGCTTTTAATGAATTCATTTTAATGTGTTATTAAAGCTAATTTTATAAAATGAACGTGGTTTTTTTTATTTTTTTTTTACAAATAAACGAACTTTAAAGAAGGAAATGTGATATACAGAATAGATACTTTATTAAAATATTAAAATAAAGGGGAAGAAAAGCCATTTAAATAACTAATGGGTAACTATTCCGAGACACAAATTTTTATTTATGTTAAAAAAAGATATCATTAAAGAGAATATCACGACACCGAAGAATAAAAATTTACAAATGAAGGTAACTAATATTTTCGAAATGTATATGGCTTTTTTATTTTTGTAGAAGTCGTTATTATAATGTTATCCCATTCATTTCTATATTTAAATAAAAGCATAAAGCAAGTTAAACAAATCGTTTTTCCATTGAAAACATTAGAAATGAAGAAATAATGTAATTTTCTTTGACAAGCACTAACATTTTTTATTAAAATAGCGTTGAATTTCTATACAGGTTTTAAAAGAATTCGTTTCTAAACCCATTATTTTTATGCGAACGATACGTTAATATAAAAGAGAAAGAATAGTCTTCTGTGCCATTATAGTACCAAAACAATTTTTGCATTCTCATTAAATTCAGAGAAACATGCAGAGAATCCACCTATTACTTAGAATTCTGCTTTCTCTCTCATTATCTACACATATTTGTTAAAATGGAGAATAAATGGGTAGGACTAATGAGGTTCGTGTAGAGAATTCGAATCAGAATTTGACCTCGCCATGACCACTGGAGTTTATGGAAATAACTGTTTATATTTCTCAGAAAGGAATCATTCTTTAGAAATAATTATTGGTTGACAATTTAAATATGTTTTCCGAGTAAAACCCAACATTATTCGCTTTTAAACGTGTAATATTAAAAAATAAACAGTGGAAATGCAGTATATACCCAGGTAAGGGCTGTTTGTCTTTTTTTTTTCACGATGAGAATGTAAATTTTTCTTCTCACTTTACCCAAAGTGATTACATATTAAGAGAGATATATGCTTAACTAGTATAAATCTGCGAAATCGTTATACCTAACCAAAACAATAGTAAAAGAAACTAGGCGTCTATGAGAATATTACATATAAGCCCCCCCCCCCACCGAAAAAAAACCAGCCAATAATTTTTCCATTTAGTTGTCTAATCACGTCATTCATGTAAATATAAATAAATGCTAAAAATTTGAGAAAAGTGTTACGTATGATGTTGCTGCTTTCCTTATTTTTGTGTAACTTCATTTTGGAAGGATAATTTTTTTCTGTTCCGCCGATTTAATTTTTTCTAACCTCTGAAGTAAACTTCCTTTATTATTTAAGCACTAAACAGCGTTTTCGGAAGAAATCGAAGGGAAGATAAATTTTGTTTGAATTCTCCTTTTTCGTAATGAAAGTTTTCGACAATAGCTGCTCTAGTTATGTAGATTTAACTTCGAATACGACGATATTTCACTTAATATAACGTCGGGAACGATTTAATTATAACTTGTAAAATCTTACAACTTTATATGTAAATTATTTGATTGTTCTATTTAATTAAATATGAGGCTTACTGTTACTTCATACCTTTAAATGCTTGCAAATTCCTCCTTTTAAATAAAATAGTATTTTTATTTTTTAGCTTATCTTGTGTGTGTTTGGTATTACAACAGCTGTGAATCTTCACAAATATCACAAATAGGAAATACAGACCACAAATATATATATATATATATATATATATATATATATATATATATATATACGTACAGTTAAGTTAAATTGGAGTCGGTATTCATATCTGCAAAGATTATTTACAAAATGGATATTAACTCGTATATCAATAGTGATACGCGTCTTCCCTGCAAAAGCAGACTGTCTTAAAAACATCCATTTGCATTAAGTTTTTGGAATTATATCTATCCTTCTCTTAAGTTCAGAACTCTTTCTCTCTTAAGTTGGAAGTGAATAGTTATCTGTTAGAGACGTTTTTTATACCAGAGAAGAACGAGAATGCAACGAAATTTTGTTAATTCGGTAATTAAAAAGGGTTTTCAATATTACCATTACACGCATGATTCTGCGAATTCAAGTTTTTATAGTTACAGTGAAAGTTACACTTTATTTCGTGAGATATTTGTTGGGACAGAATGATAAACTAAATGAAAAAGCTAAAAAGAGGAAAAAATAAAACTAAAAAGAGGAAAACAATGTGATAATGTGGGCTCATGACACACAAATACACACACTCATATATATGTATACAAAATTTGATATTTACTTGTAATTAAACAAGAAATCTTTAATTAGAAGCAAGTTAAGATTTAATCTAAATAATTAAAAAAAATAAAAATGTAAAAAATCATTACTTCAACATTGAGTAAATCATAAGCACCTGTCCATAATATTGAATTAATCGATTGGTTTTATTAACATCGCATTAGAAGATATAAGGGCAAATGACAGAATGACCAAGTAAACTGAGCTCACTTAAAGGGTTTTAAGCTATAAACCGATCTCCTGGGAGACAATCACCCTAACACTCTATTCTTATTGACAAAAAAATATAAGATATTACATAATTTTGAAATAAAAAGTAAATAAAGTTTTCAATATATTTACAGAGTAGAAATATATATGATAGGAATAAAAAATTAACATTAGGGTTTTTTCTTGTAGGAATAAGACGCATAACAAGCGACTTAAATTTGATTAAATGACACAATATAAAAAGCTTTCACAAACTTGTGAACTAAAAATGAAGTATTATAGAAAAATATATACATCTATACAAGGTATGCAATAACAAGCCCATTATAAGGAAAATAGAAATTTAAAAAAGCGTATCAAATATTGGAACAGTAATCACATTTGTTAGGTAATTATACAAGCACTAAGAATACAGGATTTAAGCTTGAAATACGATTAAGGAAGTTCGCATACGCACTTCAGCCAAATAAGTTTTGCTTCAACAATAGGACAGTTTAAAAAAAAAACGTTTGGTAAACGTAGTGATGTAAAAAAGGAGAGAGAAAACGTAGTGGTCAGCATCTCCAACACTGCCATAGGAACATAAATTTATGTTTTTCATATTAAAACGTGGACCATGACCAGTTAAGATGCGAGTAATAAAACATGTAAAAAAAAAAGTGCATTTTTCTTGAATATAAAGCTACGGCATTTAAATTCCCATCATTTTCACTCTTCGGAAGCCCTTGGTATGAATTATGAACAATTATTCCACAAATCATCTTCATCATAATCAGTCATTGCGGGTTACGCTTCTTTAGTACTAAGGAAATATAAAATATTTGTTACCAAAGTCTTAAAATACTATAAATATAAAATCTAATTATAATACTATAAATACAAGATCCAATATGTAGTGTTACCCACAGCAGTTTATTATTCAATACCCCTAATTTAACAGAAGTTTTTCTCTGCATTCAGCGTCATAAATATATGCAAAAAAAAAAAAAAAAAAAAAAAAAAAAAAACACAAACTTATTACGGATTATTCTATTTGACTTCTAAGCGACTCAGTTAAAATATTTTAATATTATTTAGTGTAACGATAACTTTTAGCTTAACATTTTGCAAATGAAATTTGATCCTCCTGGCAGCTCATTACTTTTTGTTTAAATATTAATTATACCATTTGTTATAAAGAGAAAGGCTTTAGAAATTTATGTATAAAGCAATTTTAAGGTGTTTAATAAAACTAAGACATTTCTACAAAACTGTGGCAGTATTAAAATGTTTAAATTTAATATTAAATTTAAAAACTGATATTTGACCGCACAGATGAATTTATTTATCACTTTCTTATTTCATTTTCTGACCTTATAACAATGAATCTATACATAAAATTAAATCTTGTATTTATAGTATTAAGTATTATTATTTGATGTGTATATATATATATATATATATATATATATATATATATGATTTTCTTATGTGTTTCCATATCGTAAGCGCTATCAAATATATTAATTCCTCTCACTTTATCTTAAGAAATTCGATAATAATCACTTATAACTGATTCTTAACTGATAACCGTTTATTACTTATAATGCCTCACAAACATTTTCTATTAATAAACTATAACCAAGCAATATTTTTCCTTGTTACTTAATGATAATGAACTATATGTAATTATTTATAAATACAAAAAGAATTATTCTAACTGGATCGCAGCGTACCGAATAAATTTAATAATAACAAAAACATCTTTTATAAAATTGCTTGAAGAATAAATGAAGGCTTAGTGACAACAAAGCGGAGTTAATTGATCCTGTCACTTTCATTAGCGTTAGTCATTTCTCCAGCCACCCTGTTAATGGATTGCAGCTCTCTCGTCATTAAACGCAAGTATACCCACCAGAGCTCAAAGGGGACGGAATGAAAGTGAACGTCCCCTAGCTCGGTAATGGATGTCCACAGAGGGCATTAATTTTAACTTCAATTTACATCAACATAGACTTCCTAGTTATAATTACGAGTGCATGCGGAAATGATAACTGAACAATTGAGAAATTATCGATGATGAAATAATAGGTTGTGTTTAATTCTCCGTTTATAGATGATTCAAAAAGGAATTTTCTTCGGGAAAGAAAAATTTCTTATAATTATTGTAGAAGATACTTTTTTTAAATATATATTATGAGAGATGAGTATTTATAGTATTTGAATGTATTGTTGGTAATATGAATAAAAATATTCATGAGCATTATTAGGGGAAAAGAGGAAATTGTATATGTAGTATTTTAGTCTATTTTTAACTGAATAAAACTAAATTTATTGTTTTAAAAATTTAATTTTATAATAATTATAATATTTTTAATTTTATATTTTTATATATCAAGATTTAGTAATCAAATTTAAGCTTCGTAAGTAAGTATACGAATTATTATATGATGTAGAGAGCTTCTCATCAAGCTAAAAATATAATTTTGTCACAAATGTTTATTACAGTATTATTTATAGATTATTTTATCATTAGTTGCCCTTAGAAACAACACAAGGGTTACTGATAATGGATATCTTAATTTTCAATCTCTTTGAAATAACGAGGACAACACCGAGCTTGATTGGACTCGCATGGTGACAAAGTGTGTTATCATTCTTAAATGTGAAGTCAGGGGCATCAGATCCTAGAAATAAACGAGCATAAGTTTCAAGAGTTTTATCTCTGTATATTTTAGAAAATGCAGACTCCGTTTCAATGTTACGGAAGTTAGTTAGACCATCCCGCATGATGCTTGCCAACACCATGACGGAAAACGATATGTTTTCCATGATGTCAAAACAAGTTCCTCGTTCTCGCCATATCGTTCGACAATGAGAATAGGCGTTCATACTAAAAAGCGATTCGTCATAGAACATGACTTTGGCCCATTGCCCCAAACTCTTGAATAAACAAGCATGATTAAACATAGATGAGACGGGATTGCAAACTGTTGGTCATTCGGCATATAGGAAAACCTATAATCAGTTTGTCTGAATATTCGTATTCCTATGATGGCTATGAGCGCTGAATCCCGCTCTACACTGGCACAAATGTCCCTGAAATCAATCAGTTTTTGCCAGATATCTGATTTGGCGAACGGATGTGACTCTTGGCAGACCCGGTACTAGTCGTGAGTTAATATTTCCCATACTTTGACACATTTACTACAGTCTTTAGATAACACACAGCGACACATTCAGAATTCAAGAAACTTCGGATTGTGATCGCCCGAATTTAAGCATTCCAACGATTCTTCCTTGCGCAAACATGTCAACGGTTCTCTTTCTGACGTCATTTGTTCTGTGTAATCGTTAGCAACGTTCTTTTGCAAATGACATGTATAAGATTTATATAAACAACTATGCTCAAAGAACCGGTTTATCTACGTTTCTACCTGCACATGAAGGTGTCGATTGAAAAGTTTTGCCTAAAGCTAATATCTTACCTGCAATAGATGATCATTTACGAGTTATTTTGAACAAATTCATCAATTTTTTCCTATTTTTTCGCATTTCGCGAATTATTTATTATTTTTGTAAATTGTTCGGTATATCTTTCTTTTATTTTTCTTGTTGTTCCATATATCTCTGATAATCAAATCAAACAAGTATAGTCCATTATGTTAAAAAAAACTTCCAATTCAAAAATATGCGTGCCATTTAATAATTAAAATCTTAAATAAAAAGATTATATTTGTAAGTCAGCCTATATTCTTAAGGAAGAGATATAATTTTAATTTAAAACATTATCACATTAACTCTTCCTAAAAATGTAATATAAAAACTCTCTCAAGGAAAATAGATCGGATAAAAATTGTTCCCTGTTAATTATTAATTCATATTTTATAGGTTAAAATCTTTTATTTTCATACAACTTTCTTATGTTTAGAAAAAAGAGAACAAAAGGTGATCAAAATGAATAAAAATTTTTGTGGATAAATTGGGAAATAGCTTTTTATTCTGAGAATTAGCATTTTTGCAACACAGAATTGAGATAATATTTTGCAAAAAAAGATCTGATATTATACACAAATTGAAAAGCAGCTGAAATAATATATTTAACAGGTGCCCCCATTAAGGTTTTAAAATTAATACCGTCGTCTTATATAGTACTTCAATTCTTTTTTTGTACGTATAAGTTTCAAAAATGATAAAAAATTACATTCTTAGGGAAACAATGAAAATGTTTACTATCGATTTTAAAAGTATTTTCGATCATCAGATGTAATAGAGCGTTTTGTATAAATATATTAATAAACTGCATTTGAATATACTTTTATGTATATCTCACGATAATGTTTTTCTATAATTAATTATTGTTAAATTTCTGGTTCTTCATATTTAAGATAATGAAATAAGACTTGTTTATTCCAGCATTCTTCTTTCATTCTCATTTTGAAGAAATTATCCATAGTTAAGAAATAAAAATTTCTCGCAACATTTCTTTCATTTCAGACGTTATCCTTAAATAGCCATCTAAAATAAAACACTTAGCATTTAATGTAACTAAAAGCAAATGAACGATAACAATGTTACAAATTTTTATTTAGCGGTATGTGTTATTAGTAATAGTAATAATACAAAAGACTCTGTCAATTACAGAATTTTCTTATTCTATTTTTTTTCGCAATAACGACAAAAATAATATGACATAGGAACGTAAAACTATTGAATTGAGATAATCCATTGTTAATTTATCATGAGGCTTAAATAAAAAAACACTCTATTGACCTAAACGGTGAATATGAGTAAAAATAGAAATATGGATTGTTAAGAACTTTTATCTAAAGGACCCTAGAGCTTCATTTATACGTTTCCATTAAAGTAAGTGCCAAAAATTGAAGTGATAGCAATCAATATTTCTATTTAAAAAAAATGTATTCTACTTTCCAAAGGCGATCAATTTGGATCATTCTACAAAAATTCATTAGTTTCAGTTGAGGGAGGAAAAATGAATTTGAAAGTTTTTCCCGAAAGATAATATTGAGTGGCTCATTAACACTGACGAATAGCTTTCATTTCTAAGAGAAGTAATTCAAACTGGCGATCTATCTTCTCTTTCCCCATACCTCTTTCATGTAGTACGAAGCAGAAGTGCATTGTCTAGTATTTCATGGTCTATGTTATTAAGTAACTATATTAACGCTTCAATTTGGATGTGCATACTATTTATCGAAGTACGACGAGGATGGTTCAAAAAGTACCCGTGTTAGGAATAGGAAGTGTGATTATAATTCACTGTAGTATTGCGCAGATACTTTTCATCTTTTTCTTGTTAGAAGTTATAAGATTATGACGCTCTTCACATCCCAAAAATTCGGCACCTTAATTTTCCGAGCCATGTGATCGTCTTCGCGTATTAGTAACAGATTCTCTAGAAGTAACCAACTGTTTTGATTGTTGTTTGATTTTCGGTGATGAAAATGATGAATTCAGGTCTTATCCACGGTGCCAATTCGATGAAAACTGATTACGATACTCATCGTGACAGTAATCAGAATTAAACTCTGAATCTGTCTCAAATTTTTTTTGACACAGCTGAACAGAGGGCAAAGCAAAATGAGAAATTTTACTTGCCTTAGAAACGCCATTTGGAATAAAAAAACGACACATTTTGAACCGCATCATTTTTCTCGTGTTTTTCTAAAAGCATTTTGAAAGGGGCGAGTTTTCGTGTTGCTTAAAATGACACACGCGCTTACGAGGGATGTTTGGAATGTTCGAGGGATGTTCTGAGTTACGAGGGAGTTTCGTCATTTTTTTCCACACTGAAGCTTTATTCATTCATTATTATTATTGCCAAAATAATAATAATGAATAAATAAAAATTGAACCATGTCTTCATGAACTATTTGATTTCTTCTAATTTTCGACGTAGTCACAATTATCATTGAGATATTTGTCAAAGTGTGCAATCAGTTTGAAAAACCGCTTTGGTAAAACTCGGTGCCCTACTATACAAGGAATTGTCGCACAACCTTCTACACCACAGAAATGTTTTGGATGGAACTGAACACGACTAATGCGAAGTCTGGACACTAAGTCTGACACCGTTATGTGCCTATCCGCTAACACCATGCCCTATATTCTAGCAGTGTTGTTCTCATTATTGGCTGTGGAGGGATGCCCACTTCCCTCTTCATTCTCCTCACTCTGCCGTTCTTCACTGAATATGCAACACCAGAGTCCAACAATTTGACAAGACATGATCTGTTCACCATATATAGTCTGTAGGTGTTCATAGATGCCGGACACACTAGTCACACGTGCCCATTTCACGTGCCCGTCATTCTATTTTCATGTAGAAGACGATCTAGCTCATTTATAAACTAAAGTCAAAACAATAACACGATCTCGATAGCTTTTTTTGGTATCTATCAATCTTTAAAATGCTTGGGATTTTAATTAGCTGAAGAATTCAGAGGGATGTTGATCCTAGAAAGCAAAGGTTTGTAAGATATTATAAGAAAAATTGCCATCCGATTAAGAGTTCATGTCTCCAGCTGAGATGGACAAGAGAGAATAGACGAATAATATGTGCTCACATAAAAAAGAAATGAAAGTATTATATTTAGTTTTTATTAGTTCTAGATAATTATATATATGGAAACATGACTTTAATCAATAAGTAAACAAAATATATATTTATTTAGAAAGTATTTGTAACCGCAAGAAATGCATTTGAGTATCAGATATCCGGACACAGCCCTTTCTGTCGCTTTTCGTTGCGCTTCATTTTAAATATAAATTAGCCAAAAATATTTGTATATTGACTTATTTACGTCTTTTTTGTTATTTTGAATGTTAAATTGCTTATTGCTGATTATCAGCAAACAAGTAAGCTACTGATTAGCTAAATTAAGTGATTAGTAACATATCATTGTGTTATATGTATTTATCGTTCTAGATACCAGTTCGAATTCGATGCATTCACAGCATCGCCATGTTCTCAAGTTCTGTTTACTTTCTCCAAAATCGACTGGCGTTGCCAATCGCAGTTTAATAAATTATGCAAAAATAATTGAGGGCTCGCGACAGTAGGAGCCTCTTTGTTGCAGCTGCAATGTGCGGTCATTGTCTATCATGGACATTTTTCTGTACATATTACTCATTCGTCGATGAATGTCGGCTGCATTGCGTCTCTTAGCATAAAGGAATCGAATGGCAGCCCCCACTTCACAAATGTCGGGGCAGTCTGTTGTTCGAGGACATTTTATGTTATCACTGCGCGCTCAAAATTGACAATTACGACTTCACGAGATCGATGGGATTACTAGAGACATAGCTCATGTGTTTTCGGATTTTGTAGGGAGTATTCATTTCGCGAACGATTAGACCTTGAAGAAAATAACTCTCTTATTTGCTTATTTTGAATTTGTTTTAACTTATGTTCCTACATTTCATATGAACACTTCAGTTTACTGTTACAGAAAATAAATCAAGAAGTGGGTAATTCTATTGTATCATTTTGTTTTGGAAAAGAAATATAAGTATTTTTTTTACTGTAATAGACAAAATGGATTTTGCTTAACATGTCTATGGAAATAATTTATATCAGTATCCACTACCTATAAAAATAAGAATTTTCATAAATGTTCTTCTCTTCTTCACTGATACATATGTCAATATTTTCAATCTCCAATTACTGTTGATTATGTTGTTGCAAAATCGATGGTATGGTTGTTTTTCTTTGAATCTCGATAAGACAGTACATGCAATCGCTTCACCTTCACCTTTTTGGAAACAATTGGTACATAATTTCGAGCTATTATTCCACAAAACTTTATCATCAAAACAGTTTTACACCACTTTAGTACAAAGACAAGATAAAATAACCGACGAAGAAGTTGCAACAATGACTTGTTTCTTCACAATATTTCAATAATACGAGAAAGAATCTATTGCATCCAACTTTATGAAACTGCATAAAACTGAAAAATAACGTTATTGATGGTTCTAAGAAGCTCAGTTAATGATTTAACATGGTTAAAATTTTCCGAAGAAAACTATAGTTTCTATTTACTTAAAAACTTTCAATATCCATCGAACATTACAAGATATTTACCCATTTTAATGAATAAACAAGAAAACGCTCTCGAGTAAAAATAAATCTTTGCTTTGAATTTTGTCGTAATCATATCATTTTGTAAAGTGGCGTAATAACCTAGTAGTCAAGGTCGCGAACTCGTGCCGGCGATTCTCGTCGAGTCGTGGGTTCGAGCCTAGATATCACTAAAGATCCGCTGTGTAGCCAGGGCTGATGCACGTTAAATCTGTCGAGGCGCAAAGTCATCCCATTGGTGTGGTGCTGAAGTTAAGAGGTGCCAGCTCAGATGTTATCCCCGTCATCTAACCGAGATTCAAAATTAGGAGATACTTTGCCAATAGCTCTCGTTTGGCTTCTAGTACGACGTTAAGAAAACCAAGCAAGCTATCAATTTGAAACAAACCCCAGCACTAAAGTACTTTAAAAATTTCTTTACAATAATTTTTATTAAGTACTTTCAACTTTACAAAATTATTCATTGCTTAACTAAATTCAAAATAGCGGATATTTAATTTAATGCAATTTAGCTGTTTTGAGATTACTTTAATGATTGTATAACTCGTGTTCAGAGAGAACAAAGCTATACAAATAATATTAATTTAGAAAAGACGAATTTTGAATGATTTCCCCTTTCTTAATAGTACTGTTTATGTAACGTGTTATATTCAAGGCTCATCTTTTAACTTAAAGTCGAAACTTATTAGGAATTAGATTCTTATTGCAGAATAAAATATAAACACCTGCTATACAAATTATTTTCCACATTAAATGACATGTTTATTTTCAAATTGTAACTTTTCTGCCTAAAAGTTATAAATATATTTATTCCGTTTTCACTTTTAACAAATATACATAGAAATAAAGAGATGAAAGAATATTTGATAATAATTGCGCTATTTCAGATTTTCTAAAGAATTAATGAAAGTAAGAATTTTTCCAGTATTGATAGTGGCAAAATTTAACTTTCCACCTAATAAAGTTACTGCCTCTTAAAAGTGTCTTTCGCGCACAGATAAAGTTTTTTAAATATGCACTTTTTGTTTTTGAAGGAAATTCAGAAAAAATATTTTATAAAGAAGTCTATTTCGAAACAAAACAGCGGTTTTTTTTGTTTCATTTGTTTTCTGAATTTCTTAATGGGAATACGTTTCCTAAAGTACTATTTAGATGTTTTTGTTTCGTTTTAAAAAAAGAGAAATGAAGTTTCATAACAATAACTACTTTCACTTTAACTGTTTCTCTAGGAAAGAAAAGTATACGTTTAGCAATGCTTGTTTTGTCTTTTTGGAAGAAAATACTATGTTTCTAAGTAATTATATAAATTGCTTTCTTATAAAAGTAAATTTAATAAATTCTAACAGAAAGAATTCTGCGAACTTTAATTGAAAAGAATTTTAGATAAAACATTATTTTCTCATCGAGAAAAGTTAAAAATGAATAATTAAAAATTAACAGTAAAAATATATTATGCAAAGCAAGAATTTGTATACACGCATGAAGATGGGATGCAAGTGATACATTGTATTTAATTTTATAATATCAACATTAAAATAATTAATATTTGGAAATAACGATCGTAGATATTAAAATTTATTGAAAAAAGTATTTAAAAGTGTTCAATAAAATTTTTTATAGTTTAAAGGGATTTGAAAAACTATATATTTCAAACAATTCTATTTTTTGTTTATTGTTCTTATAATAACTGGCTATCCATCAACATAGTTTTAATATATTTCTTCACGTTTCCCTTTACCTTAATTTTAATCTGCATGTGAATTAAGAAATTTTGATCATAGCCCTCTTAAGGCGGTGGAGTCCAGCGATCGTGGAGTGTAATTTTTTGAAGGAAGACATTCTAGTAAAGTAATAGGTTGGGAATCTGAATCCGTCAGTGACCGAATAGCCTAATAATAGGAGCTACTGCACGTTAAATAGAACTGGATTTCAAAATTATTCTGTGGTTGAATGTGGAAGTTAAGTGAATGTAATATTTGATTTTGGTACAGACTTGCACGGTGTGCAGCCAAGAAACTTTTTTAGGCATTTTAGGGCGTTTTTGGGCGTTTTTAATTGAAATCAAATCATAAATTTTTCCTTTAGTATTCTGACACCGATATTGTTTACTGTATCTATGTATATTACTTACCGATCCAGTCACACATAAATTTACAACACTTGAAACAGTTGGGGAGTTTTGTTTTCAAAAGAAAAAAATATTTCGAAAATATACAATAACATTAAACTTCATTAATTGAACATTAAAGATTACCTATATGTCTGTCGATGTTACATTTTTTTACTCAGGGTGTTTCGAGATTTATGGGCAAAAATTTAAGGCTTAGTAGAAAACTTCTAAACTAGAAATTTTCAATCAACAATGCACAGGCGGAGAGCAAGTAGTGTACCGCTAGATGGCGCTATAATGGAAAGTTAAAAGCGAGAGTTCAAGGTACGCAAAGGTGATGCATTTCTTTGGAGGAATAGTTATGTAGAAAATCTTAAGAATAATAAATAAAAATAAATTACAGTTATTGTTCTGTAATAATTTAAGCAGTACGAAAACCCAGATAATTAAAATTTTCCAAAATTGCTTGATACTTTAATCTACGCCTTCTTGAAACCGAACGAATCAACGTGAATAGCCGCAATTTTACATAAATTAATATGCAGAATCAATACATATTCAATATATCTTATCAAGATCTCTCTCAGTTATTTCTTATTATATGTGTTTAATTACTAATATCTTACGTTACTCCCTGGTAAAAGCACCGTAATGTCTTAAAAATAATCTTAATTGTATTATTATGACAACCTGGTTATAAAATAATTAATGAATGATAAAATAAAGTGATATCTTCTCTTAAATGATATAAAATACTGGAGAAGGTGTAATAAACTATTTTATTGAAAGCTAAAGGAGTACACATAATTTTTTAAGAAAATCTAATCAAGCGAAGCTATTAACAAAAATTAAAAAGAAATCACTTAATTATTGCTTTTACTGTGAAAGGAAGAGGCAAACTTTCAGCTTGTGATGGAAGAGACAATTTTCATTTGCATCGCAAAAACTTAACAAAACTCACTAGAAAAAAAAAGCAGCGTCACCAGTTATGGTACCTTTCTGACTCATTTACTTGCTTTTGCCCGTGCTCATCCCTCTGATGGTATCAGATCCCGCAAAGACATAAATCGTGCTCACCTTTTTTTTTTTTTTTTTTTAACAGAGTTTATATAGGGTTAAAAAAGTCCTTGTAGCTATCAGAAGGGACCGAAATATGACTTTTTATTTCAGAGCATCTGCTTAAAAATCATTAAATTTGTGATGAAGGGTCACTATCTCTTGTTGAAGAGCCACTAGCTTTTAGATAAAGAGTCTCTGTCTCTGTGAAAGAGCGTCCCTGTCTCTGTGATAGAGACTCACTATCTCAGTGATAGAAAGTAACTG
>BMAW01088359.1:22213-36045 GCA_019974015.1 Nephila pilipes
CTGTCTCTGTGATAGAGACTCACTATCTCAGTGATAGAAAGTAACTGTCTCACTGATTCAGAGTCACTTTCTCTTTTTATAAAGAGTCACTATCTCCGTAATAGAATAAATTAAAAGGAAAAGGAGTCACTGGCTCTGCGATATGGAGTCTCGCTTCGCTTTGATAAAAAATAATTGCCTCTGCGATAGATTCATTATCTCTTTGATGAAGTGTCATCTCCGTGTAGAATAATTATCTTTGTGATAAAAATCACTATCTCTGTGATGAAGATTTATTTCCCCTGTGATATAGAGTCACTGTCTCTTTGGTGAAGAGTCACTATTCCTTTGATATAGTGTCACTATCTCCAGATAAAGAGTCACTATCTCGTTGATAAAGAGTTGTTACTATCTCGTTGATAAAGAGTTGTTACTATCTCTTTGATAAGGATTCTGTTTCTCTGGGAAAAAAGAATCAATATCTCTGTAATTCATTAAAGCTGAAAATCCCCAGTTTCATGAAAAAACTTAAAGTATGCGTACTATTATTAAAAAATATAAACAATTTCCCCCGAAAAAGCTTCACTGTGTTTTCATGAAACTGTTTTTTTTTTAATCATGTTGCTGTGAAAGAAGATTCTTTTTTTCCAGACATGTTAGATGAAGTAGTTCATAATACTTTATATTGTTGTATGCTATTTTCTGTTTTCTTTCTATTTTTAACAACATTAAAGTTGATATTGTTTTAATGAAACTAATTTTGAAATTCCTTTTATCTTATACGATGCTCCTATTTTATGACTTTTTAGAGGCAATTTCGTGTGTTTCCATAAAACTGAATTTGAATTTCTAGTTGTTGTATTTGATGTTCCTTTTTTTGGATATTTCTGAAGTTATTGTTTTTACAAACCATTTTGTATTGCAATTGCAATG
The DNA here is from genome assembly GCA_019974015.1 of Nephila pilipes. NCBI lineage: Eukaryota > Metazoa > Arthropoda > Arachnida > Araneae > Nephilidae > Nephila > Nephila pilipes. The sequence continues at coordinate 23,126 of BMAW01088359.1, forward strand.
TATTTTGAAGAATTTATTCTTGAAATTACTGGTGCTATATATGTAATGAATTTTTTACCTAGCTTTTTGAAATAATTTGAATGAAACTATGAAATCTCTTGTTTGAATACAATGGACATAATTGATCCAGCAAAAGAGTTGTTTGCAGCAAAAGCCTTGTTGTGTTCAGTTTTCTTCTGCAAAGAGTTTTCCATGTTCGTTAAGTGATCGATTTATTATTGGAAGAATGTGAGAAAAAAATTGTAAAATAGAAATATTTCTCATAAAACTGGACCTGACTCAATTGCATTCACAAAAATCCATTAAGACTTTCCTAAGTTTCTTTGAGTACTTACAGTTTTCAACGAGAATTGGAAAATGATTTTCTCTGAATATAATACCGCAGCTACAGACATCTTCAAAAAGATTTGAAAATCACTCAGAGTGCTAGAAGAAGTTACGTTTTCTCAGTAGTCAATTTCTATGCCATGGTAAAAGGCTTCAATGTCGTCAGTGGCGACACAGGCGTCCACTTTGGTGGAAGTATCACTTTGCTGTGTGATTTTGCAGTGCTCCAACAGTAAGATGTATCCGACGGAATAACACATATAAGTCACGTCACAAAAATATGTCATTTGCAACATGTTGGTAATCCAAAGGAGCAGGAGAGAAAAAGCACCAAGAAACGTATCCCTCATTCTCAGTATTTTGTTAATTAGTATTTACCTCAAAACTTTCAAAAACGCTGTCGCGGTAATTAAATCGCAACTTCATTTAGTTTATTCAAACACTAAAGTGAACATTGTTCAGCATAACAATGTAACTTTAAAAAGATGTAGCTTTTGTTACAATTTTGTATCGAATGCAATAGTACAAACATTGTTGCATAATTGTTAAGGTATTTAAAACATCACTTTTGATACAATAGAACTATGATAATAAATGCATTAAGTCCTTGAATAATAAATCTAAAGTACAGTAATTTTTTTAAAAAAAATCCACCTTTCTTCTCCCTTTTGAAATTATTAATTACTCATCAAAAAGTAACAATTAAAAACTTGGAACTTTATGAAACTTTTATTTTTTCTTTTCAAAATTTGTCACAATAGTTATTTTAACAAAATAATTTAACAGCAATTTCGAAATGTTTAAAGCTCTTTATTTCTTACCTTAGCTTTATATTTTTTTTGTATAAAATAGTTCCTATTTTCTGATGTGTTATTACACTCATACCTTAAAGATAAATATATTTATTGATTAAGTCATATAAGGATGAAATAAATGCCATCGAACTGACTTAGAGTGTTCGAGAGTAAACACTTTTACGAAAATTTTACTTATACATTTTATTTCATCATGCCAAGTAAAAATTAAAGTATTTTAAACTATTTGGACCTAAACATAAATCTTAGAAACCTGCAAAACACAACACATTTTTATGGGATTTTCTGCAGCGAAAAACTTTCACAATATTCAACATTAGAATTTGATGCTCATTGATGCACATATTAAAAGAAAATTAAACTTTTTTCTGCTTTCTTATTACTTTCTCTCAATCATGCACAGGTTTATACAATCTGCGACCGAGTTTTGCTCAGAGTAACTAGTCGTAAGCCGCACTAATCGTAATACGAGTATACATTTTTCAACACTGTTTTCAAATAAATGAATTATAAAGAGTTTACATTGAATGTGTAAAATTTCAATTTATGTACATATGAATATTATGTGTAGTATAAAAAACAAGTGCCTTGTTTTGATTTTGTAAAGGAAAATATTCCCCAAAATATCGTAACGTATAAATAGTCGGTAGTGGAATTCCGGTTTCATACATGCGTAAAAAAAATTATTATTGTGAAAAAACTCTTTCCGCTTCTCCTGTGTTGCAGAAATGTTATATTGTGCAAAATTAAAATATTTTCATAGTCTCATAAATCACTCATTGCTCCCAACAGACCTATTTTTGAAGTCTCAAGTGCAAATAGTCGTAAGTCGCTTAGGTTGTAAGTACAAAAGATGTACTTAGCTGATGGTTTTCAATGCACTATTTTGAAATTTTCGGAATAACCTTACTTTATAAATTTACATTATAGTCATTCTAAAAAAATATTTATATTTATTTATTTATTTGATTAAAATGAATTATAGGGTACATGACAGATTTGCAAATTTGGCATTTTTGATAGTTCGGCCAGCTATTTAATCTTGGCAAGCTTTTTCTTTATACAAGCCCTTATGTTATTAGTTTTTATATTAAGTATTAAACTAGTCAAGAAACCTGTTTAAGAGTCACCAAAAGTTATTAAAATCGTCAATATGTACTCTGTAATTTATTTTAACAATTAAAATTGTTTAAGGAACATCACAAGTAAAGTGTCTGAGGAGTTATTGGTGATATAAATTGCAAATATTATCTATTGTTCTATGAAGAGAATGACACTTAATATCTTAAAGGTTTGTCAGCTCTCTCAAAGAGAGTTAGAAATAGAAATGCAGAAGAGAGTTGAAATAATAAAATAGTATACGAATAAATTAGATATTATTCGTTTGGATTATCTGGGTACTTGATAAACTGAGATTGAAAAAAAAAAAAAAAAACGTTGATGCAAAAGAAATGTTTATTACTTGATGTTTGTGTTCCAAACTTTCATTCATGCTGATATTTGATTATTACTTGTGCTTAAATGTTTGTAAATATCGTTCAAATAACTCAAAAGACGTAATGTGCATTAAATAATTATTCCGGTTTCTTTTTTGAAATGCTTTTTGTTACCTTATACGAAACATTTCACTAAATTTTATTTAGAACTCATTGGAGTACCCATTCTTCTTACGTTTGAGTTTTAAAAATGATCCAGGTAACATAAATAAATTTCGAACTAAAATAGTTTAAGTAAATGTAATTTTTGAAAGATTTTTTTTACGATAATTGTTTAAAGAAGAATTGGTATTCGGCTTAAAAGAATAAACAAATGAATAAATATAATGAGTTCCAAACAACTGTTAAGTAAAAGATTAAATTGTTGGAAGCAAATATGGATGGTGGCATCATGTGTGATGTGCATTGTGCCAGATACATGCAAAGTGGATGATCATCTTTCAAGAGAGAAAAAAAATGTGCAAAAAAAAGGGGGGGAAACTTGCTCAATGGTTAATTAGTTAAATATTTATATATGAAATCTATTATAAGAATTTGTACATATATATGTGTGTGTGTATATATATGCATATATATATATATATATATATATATATATATATATATATATATATATATATATATATATATATATTATATATATATATATATATTGAAAAAGGGACAAACCTTAATTCCATATTCAACATAAATACTATGTCGTTTGGATCGATAGATTTCTTGCTGAATCAATTTAAAAATAAATTTAAAAAATACGGCCTTAAATAAATGCTTTTCGGGAGAATTTTCCAAATTTGCTAAAAATCGAGCGAAATCGTGAATACACGTGAAAGATTATCAGTTTTATAAAACACTTGTATATCTCCGATAGTACAAGATCCTAATCCTACGATGTTTCGTTAAAGAAAGTACACTAAAAATCACTTCAAGACTGAATTTTGAAAAATCTAAAGGGAATCTCAACAAAAATTGCTTTGAGATACACACCAATTATTGCTTATAGCTAAGACCAACTAAATCTCGTGCATCTGGACTTTTCCGTCCTTTCGCGGAGCCGCCTACCCACGCAATTTTCCTTTTGTTATTATGATCCATCTGTCAACACTGAAATAGTCCAACTCTTTAGTCTCTAAGAAAAATAAAAAAGCGATTAGTCAAGAAGACAGATTGACAGAAAAGTTTTCACTATCCAATATGTCTGAATATTTTGTTAATTTCATTTTCCACTTTGCTAATGATTATTTGAATTTTAATTAATACTGTTTAACTCGTATTTTGATGATTCATTAATACAATGGATACTACAAGGGGGGCTCGAAAAGTACCTGTTTTGACAACAGAAGGTATTGCTAAAGAAAGCTGGTGTTACCATTGAATCTACCTTCTGTTAAAACCAGTTGTGACACTGATTCATTGGTTAGCTTTGATTGCTGCCGCATCAAATTGTCACCATGGATGATACCTGAATTCACCATTACACATCAGAAACTAATGATTTAGTTTCAATGAAACTGCTCCAAAGGAGGACAAAATGACCGAAAAAGTTGTTACGACGTTTTTCTTTTTTTGGAATGCAAAAGGTGTCATACACGCAGACTTCTAAGAAAAGGGGAAAAAAAAACATCACTGAACGATACTACGGTGAACAACTTATTCCTTCTCCTAATATAACATTCCCCATTCTAAAAATCGGTATTTCTTAAGCCACCCTCTTATAGTGGCAAGCATTATCAACATTTTTTATTCTTTTTCTTTCATTCACAAATAGATCGTATTGAAACACACATCAACCTTACGACATTAATTGACACTGGCTCCCCTCTACATAGCGTCTGGGATTTTTTTTCAGCAGAGTTAGAGTTAAGTTTCAAACTTTGAACATCATAATAAAAATATATAAATAACAATAAATTCATCGTATAAATAATTTATAGATTCCTGTTATTTTGTGATTTTTTTTCCTGCTGTCAATACTATATTGTTAAAACGTCAATTACATTTGATATGTGTGATAATGTTGTTCGGTCACCTCTATTAATCCGATGCCCTTCCCGGCTATCAGTTCCCTAGGTCATGTTTAGATATCATATTCACTTTTACGAAGAGTTCGAGAAATGGTAGTTTTTTTCTTATTTCCTCCTATATATGAGGAATGTTCTAAGTTGCTTTTCATTCTTTATCTTAAACACGTATTATTCTCTTTCACAATTTGTTCTTTTCTCAAATTTGTAAACGTGTTTATTTTTCCTCTGAACCCTTTTTATTTCTTATGTGGTAAAAGAGTAGTCAAATATTTAGTAGTTTTATATAAAATTCGCAATTTATACAGAACTCACAATATTATATTCATTTTCTGTGGTGTAACAATGTATTCAGAATTTCATTGTAATTTTTTGGTTGAGAGTATTTTGATTCGAAAATGCTGATAGATGTAGAATAATTAACATGACTTACTTTTGCCATAAATAATCATTAAAGGTCGTACTTTAAGATTTCTATAATTTTTCTGATTTCTCTCAGTGTTATAGAAAAAGCACGAATACAGCAATCTTAATTCCGCAGGAAATTTAGAGAGTATATTGAAAATCATTGAAATATTCAAGTATATGTGTCCTGTTAAGAATTTTTGTTGTTGAGTACTTGTTTTTTGTTTGTTGAGATCAGTGGAAAAATTTCAGAGTATCAAGTATTTGTTGACAAATAATTTACAATCAGATGTAATATCTCTTTTTACTGGAAAACACTTGACTGCTTTTTTATTGACTATCCTATGGGCTGTTGCCATTTGAATGAATTCCTTAGTGTACTGAATTGAATATATATTATATATATATATATATTCTTGCCATTCATAATTAATACTATTTCGAATTACTAAGCTCATTCTTACTAGAGAATTTCAAAAATTTAGATAATAGTCCATTATATCTGTACAGATTATATTTTATAGTCCTTATGACAAATAATCAGTAAATAATTTTATTTTTTTGGATGTGATAAACGATAAGTTATTGCTCAAAAGAGAGTTGTTCCCTATTATTATTTTAAATTATTTAAGAAGTATACCATCTAAAAAGAAAAGAAAAATTGAATTAAATAACAATAATACTTATCTAACACATAAGAAATTTATCTAAATTCTAGAGTTAGCTACTCAAAAGCTGTGGTCAATAATTTCGAAGCACTCTTAAAAAGAAGCGATGATTCCCTCAAAGAATTGAGAGAAATTTTTTTTATATAGTTTTTACAAGAATAAATGTTTATATTTTTGTGGAAAGACAGGGAGGGTTCTATATAAAAATACGTTTAGATGTAATATGATAATTTTGACTATGCCTATGATACTGGCTTTTGCCAAATGCAGAGTGTGGTAGAACTAAACACACCAATTTTTAACATAAATAATAAAGAAAAGCCAATTTTTAACATAATTATAAAGAATAAGTGTTATTTAAAATTTTATTACACAATTTGAAGAAATCATATTTACCATTTTGTTTTTCACATTCACTTTATTTGTGTTTTGAAAATGATATCATCCAAATGTCGATTTTCACAGTGTGTGCATTATTGAAGTCTCGCGCTGAAGTTTCTCATCATCCTTCTAGTCATTTTTAGCGGTATTATCACAATTTTTTGGAGGGTAACAGCTTTGAGTTCCTAAATTATTCGATGTTTTTTTCGATGTATTTTTGGAGATTTGTGTCTTGAGAGACCCCTGAAGAAAGTAGTAGAACATTATTAATGTCATCTCAAAGTGAGATCATACGTTCCGCAAACATTTCTTTCAGTGAGTCCATCAATATTCTGGCTGTGTGGCCTATAGCACCATTTCTTTTTTAATCACACAGTCAAATTCCCATGCTTGTACAGTATCGGCTGTAAAAGGTTATGTAACATATCCACATAACGAACAGAAGTTACCGTAACTTCTTTGCTATTCTCTTCAAAAAAGTATACTACCCATGACCAATCGTGTAGTGGGGCTGACGCAAGCTTATTCTGTCGAGGCTCACTGTTCTCTCGTTAAGATGATGTGGAAATTTGGAGTGATGTATGCAAGCCTTGTTTTCATCCTTGACCGAGACTCAAAATTGTAAGGTTCATCACCAATAGCTTTTGCGATGCTTCTAAATACGACATTAATAAACAACCAATTAGAAGTTGATTTTAGCACTTAATTTATTTGATCAAGAAAGGTGAAACAAAATTCACTTTTTTGTGAAATTTAATTATTTTTGGTATCTTATCAGAATCTGAAAATCAAGGCTAGGAGTTTATTCTTAGAAAATTTCTCAAATGATCTACATGTGATAATTGTTCAAAGTGATTATGCAAGTAAAAATATCTTTGGTCTCATTCAGTGGGAATATGCGTCATTTCATTCAAAAAGACCTCCTTCCAGGCCTATGAAATTCCCCTTGTATATTCGTTTTAAGACTCCAGGGTTTATCAACTATTCTCCAAAAACTGGAAGATTTCTCTTGATTCACAGACAGGCCAACCTTGATCGTGTGAAGGAAAACTCTGCTGAAGATCAAGAACATTGCCTCGACACCTTTTTCTAGAATTTAGAATCAGTTCATCACTTTCCCTGATCATACTGCCCCAATTTGACTCTTAAGATATCTTATGAATCGTATTTATAATACCATTCTGAAATCCTTATTCAGTTCAAGATAAGTATCCCTTAAAATTCGAGAGATACTCCTAGTGAGTGAAGAAATTTTCAATACTTATTCTCCACTAAAGTATTCATTAAAATAGGGTAAAATACACGAAACAATATTAGAGTGCAGCATTTCTAAGTTCATAATTATGTCAAACATTTAGAAAGCTGACTTAATGAAAGGAAATTTTTATTATAAGATATCTTTCTTGTTAGTTTAAAATTATTTCTCAATAGAATAAGAATTTTTACTTCCTTTTCAGCTGTTTAAATTCTTATGCATTATTATTAGAAATAAAAAGAAATAAGGCACTATTTACTGTTCATTTTAATCGTAAAAACGTTAAAATATTGTCATAATAGCTGCAATAACAATACTATAAATTAATCCCTTATCGTCAAAACATATTGTTTTATATCAGTAGAGTATTACTATACGAGCATCCTCATCATACTTATCTAAAGTAAACAATATTATGTGTATATTTTTTTCAAAAATTGGGGTTTCTATACTTAAAGTGCAAAGTAAGATCCTAGAAAGGAAAAAAAAATGTTATTTTCAAATAAACTTTTCCTAATTATGAGTTGAAATTTCTTCAAAAAGGCTTTTTCAGCAACATCACATTATTCAATGAGTTAAAAAAATGTAAATTTAAGTAATTAAATATGCGATTAAATTTTGCTTACTTTATGACCTGATCGTTATCCAAAATAATTTTAATCGATATAATTTATATTTGAGTATAAAAAGAAATACTTAATTCAGAAATGTTGCTAATAAGCAGTGTAGTTTTTAAACACTATTTATCAATAAATTTTAATGTAAAAAGTTTAAGAAAATACTATTCATACTTATAAAAATTTTATAATTCAAATATATGACTTAATACTAGTTAAATAATTTAAATACGAAAAGTCTCTCGATTGAATATACTCCAAATATCTTTGCAAATACGATATGTTTCATCAGATAAATTCCTTTTTATAAGTTTCTTGAAAAGTCTCGTTTATTTTATTCATACTTATTTATATTATATTGCTCAAAGAATGCATTTCAAAAGTATTTTGCAATATGAAAAAAGACTCGGAAAGTATTTCAGACAATCATAGTAATACTCTTAGTAACATGTCTGAATTTTTAGAGTAAGTTTTGAACGAAAAAAAATTGCCTGTTATAAACTTTTACACAGGTTTATTACATTTATTTTTTGCTAGTCTCAAGTGACCTTTTGTGGTTGAAAGAAATAATACTTGTGAAAAGTGCTTTTAATACAATAAAGACAGATATGTGAGACTGAAATATTATTTAAAAAAAACAATTTAATTTAAGATGTGAGTTGCATTCAATTTTCTTCTTTGATATTGCACTGAAGTATTTTTTTCACCCACCCCCTGTATGCAAAGAAATGTGATTATAAATATTGTACATGTTGGATACATAAAATTTGAAAAAATGCACCATATTGCATTTTCAACACCTTTTTTTTTTATTTTTTTCTATCATACTTCAGAATAGAAATGTTGCTGAAATATTACTAATACGACGCAATTGTGCATGTACATAATAGTGCATGTAAAAATTACAACAGCGTTAAATATTTATCACAATTGAATGAAATTTCCACAAATGGCATGTAAGGATTCGAATAAACGATAACATTTCAAAATAAAAAAAACGAATCATATTACACGCCAAATAATCAGTATTTGGTGAAACCACTACGAGCCGCAATAAGTTCTATGAGATAAGAATCATACCTAACAAGCTTTGAATCTGTGCCTGAGAGGAAGAGAATTTCGGGCTACTTTTACACAAAGTCCATTTGTATCAGAATGCGATGAGTATGAGGAGAGTCACTCACTCTAGACATGTTCAACAAGTGACATTTACAGTGAATAGGAGCTTAAGTGCTGGGTTGTGTATAACTATAGTGCTTAAAAGAAAGTTTGAACATAATTGCAATATACGGATAGCCATTTTCTAGTTTGGATATAGTTTCGGGATTTTGAGTTCCAGAAATTCTCTTTTGTTCCAATTGATGTTGAAATCACTTTTAATTGGTGCCACCTAAGATCGACAATGTTATCCAACGACACTCCATGCCATCATGCTTAGCACTCGTCTAGTATGACGTTGGAAAACGCACTCTAGAAAGTGGCGCTAATAGATTAAAGTCTAAAGCTCTCAGTAGACTACATTAAAGCAGCATTCATTCGGAAAAATGTTTTCTTGCTGTTTGACACGTCAGTGTAAAAGTCAATGAGCACATTGAAACCTTAGACATTCATGCGTTTCTATGAGGGGAATCCTTGATTCCTCAATGCTCAGATTCCTATGGTGTCTCAGAAGGTGATGAATTCCTGAAGTAGGCAATGGAACATCTTAATGTTCTGCCAACTGCCGATATTGCTCTGTCATTCACACATAGAAGAATTATCCATTAGCCCGTATTACATATCCTTCAGTATTCTGGAGCTGCATTTCGAACTCATTCTGTTATTTTCTTGATCCCTCTGATTCCATCACTGAACCTAACATTGCGCCACATACGAGACGCTATTGTATGATAAGGAAACATCACGTAAGTTGATCATTGGTCCTCATTCAAATTTCTTAACGAGCTCATATGCCCTCCTGTGTCGCCATCGAGATATTAGTCTCATGAAGCGTTTAACACCGACATAAAACTGTAGATTATTATGAAAAACTAGCTTTAGCTCTCTATTTATATTGCTAAATATCAAGCCATTTAGAGAGCCTTGTTAATCCCTTGTATGAGGGGTGATTCTGAGACTAATCATTTGAAAGAAAATACAATTTTTATAAATAAGAGTATATATATATATATACGTCTACGGCGGAAATCCATACCATAAAAATCAAAGCAAGAGAAAATACTCTCTCTTCTGATTTCTGCGCTTTTGTACTGTTTATCAAAAGGCGGAGTTGTATCTCTAGCCTTGTGGAAATGCTCTTTCTCTCTCTCAGCTGCAATAAAATAAACAATAGTTAAACTTGAACTTGGCCTCGACTGCTTTTTAATTGTAGTGGAATTTTAAAAAGAAAGGCATTACACACACACTGTGTGTATATATATATATATATAAACTGAAAATTTATGAAAGAATAATTTAAAATATTTAAAAAGACAAAAATCCAGAGAGAAATGTAAAAATGAAAGAAAAAATAAATGAAAATATGGAACCCAGCAAGTGAAAAAGCAATATCGGGCTGAGGACTGATTAAGCGGGGTTAAACTAGTTTAATGGTACCAACCTTCCCCCTTTGCGATTTGGTAGACTGAATTGGGAAATCCAAATTACAAAAGAGTTCAATGATTAAAAGATGCAAAAAGGTCCAGCGATAAAATCTACAAAAATAAAATCTATAATTCTTGGTAGGCTGAATTGGGAAATCCAAATTACAAAAGAGTTCAATGATTAAAAGATGCAAAAAAGTTCAGCGATAAAATCTACAAAAATAAAATCTATAATTCTAAAATTTAACAACAAATCAAAATATAAAAATTACTTACAAAAATTCAAAGAAATGAAGATTCAAATATGTGAGTAGTAAGACGGAATTTTCTTTAAGATTCATGATGGATATCACATACTCAAAATGAAAAAAATATAACACGTCATCACCATATAAATAGAAAAAAGATTTAAATCATTGTTTGATTGGTAATAAAGTGTAAAAGGATGCAAACTATTGGTTGGTAATAAGTTGTATGGTAAAGGAGTATAATGGTCCAGAGAGTGAGTAAAAATGTAAGCTGTGTAAATGTAAATAAATAAATTCTTCACGGCTAGACCACTAACAAGCCGACTTAGTGGACCTATCGTTGTGTGGTGGATTTAAAAATGGATAACGATTCTCAAAAATGTTTAATATATGTTATTTGTGATGTATATAAGTATATAAGAAATTTATTGGATAATCATGATCTAAATATTTGTAGAAGAATTTTTTAATGTTATTAAACTTGTCTATTTTATGTGTGGTTAATTTGTTATTACGTAATAAAAAGTTTAATAAAATATTCCAAAAAGTATATATATATATATATATATATATATATATATATATATATACTCATGGACAAAAAAATTAGTGCACCAAGAAATAATTGCGGGATCGTCACGAAACATTACATAAAGGTACATGTCGGGGAGATATGCACATGATTAGAAACGCAGCGTGATTGCGCATTACGTATAGCCGGTAGAGGGCGTTTAACGTCCTTCTCCGTGGAGTATAAAAAAGGTAACCGAAGCTTGTTTGAGTGTGCTGAATCGTTTAGAAAGGAAGAGCTGAGGTAGACATGCCATTACGCCGTTTTCGAAGACAATATGAGCAGCTGTCGCAGTTTCAGAGGGGAGAATCATTCATATGAGGGAAGCAGGGTGGTCAGCTAGGATAGTAGCTCGTCAATTAGGCCGCTCTGATTGTGTTGTGAGGAGGTGTTGGGATCAGTGGATCCGAGAGATGTCATTTATACGAAGACCAGGCTCAGGACGCCTCGATAGACCAGTCATCGAGAAAACTGCCACATCGTAAGAAATGCACGCGTACAGCCAAGTGCTTCATCAGCCGCCATTCAGGCACATGTAACACCTTCACTAGGGGCCCCTGTGTCTTCACGAATCATACGAAGGTGCCTGGCTGAAGTACATTTAAGATCGCGGCGCCCATTACGTGTGCTGCCCTTGACGTCCCCCCAACGACACCTCTGTTTGGAGTGGTGCCGCGCACGAGGAAACTGGACTGCAGCGGAATGGAACCAGGTCGTCTTTAGAGACGAATCCAGATTCAATCTCAGCAGTGATGACAATCGTGTTCGTGTGAGGAGACCCCGTGGTGAACGCCTCAATCCTGCATTTGCTTTACAGCGACACACTGCTCCCACAGCTGGTGTGATGGTATGGGGTGCCGTTGCCTACTATACATGGTCACCTCTAGTATTGATCCGTGGCACCATGACAGTCCAGCGGTATGTCCATGACAACCTGCAACCACATGTGTTGCCACTCATACAACGGCTCCCAGGAGCCATTTTTCAACAAGACAATGCTCGGCCTCACACGGCAATGGTGTCACAACACAGTTAGTAACTGTCTCTGCACAGTTACTACCCTTCCTTGGCCTGCCCGTTCCCCATATTTGTCTCCAATCGAGCATATCTGAGATCATTTGGGTCGGCGAGTTGGGCATCTCACGAGTTTGAACGAACTAGAGGCATGATTACAGCAGATATGGAACGAAACGTCTCAAGACATCATACAGAACTTCTATGTCTCAATGCCCGATTGTATCGCATCGTGCATTCGGGTTACAATGGGTTCAACAGGTTAATAAATCCTCTGTTCTTTTGCCTTTTTCTCGGAAACAACTGATCATTTTTCTTTGATTTTCTAATCATTTACTTATATTACAGTTTGTTTGTTTCAGTATGAAAGTATCAAAGTAGTCAACAAAGTAGTCTAAGTTTCGAAGTATGTAAAATTTCGTTTCATTTTGTCGATTCCTTCTTGGTGCGCTAATTTTTTTTGTCCATGAGTGTATATATATATATATATATATATATATATATATATATATATATATAT